>CM038009.1:4830374-5144691 GCA_021234005.1 Nephelium lappaceum
TCCCCGTCCCCAACAGTTGTAAGGCCTTGTATCTTCACTCCTTCAGTACTGTACCTTGTACTGTCCGTTTTATGCAGTGAAATTTGTCACAACCCCTTGTTCCAAATTGATTACAAATTAAAATAGTTTCAATTAATTAAGTCCAGATAGTTTCACGAATACATGGATTTTATTCCTTCGAAACCTAAATTTTAAAGCTTTTTTTTTTTGTTTTTTTTTTTGTTTTTTGGGTGCATTTCATTGAATTACGATAGTTTGGTGGATCTGATTATATCATAATTTGAGTTGCTCATAAAAAATCAGTCATACATCAAAGTAAGCTATTTTGCCAAATTTGGGGGGAATCATAACCTACTTCAAATTATTTTTTTATTGATTTTTCTTCTATTTCTGGGCAGGTACAATAAGTCCCACAATTCCTGCATGAAGTTGATGTCCAACTAAGAGGGTTCAATTTCAACTTATTCGTGGGGTGATTATACCGATCATAATAGTCCATAATATCATCTAAATTCTCACACACGTTGTAGGACATGTTGTCTGCCCTCTATGTAGACACATAGTTTCAGTACATTCAGTTACATTATTTAAGCATAGTTTCAGTAAATTCAGTTAAATTATTTAAGCATGTAACCATCATCAGTGTCTATTATTTACGTTTTATATAATTTGGAGCCTACCTATTCAATGGTTTAGTCCACTTTTTTAGAATCACTGGTTGTTCTTGTTAAAGCGTGAAGGTTTTCTCTGTGGTACACATATATTGATTTCCGGTTTAAACTGCTAATATATATTAATGTTGTTTCAACATAATTCGAAGTCTATTTGATCAAATAATGTTGTATTCTTGAAATCCCTCTCTTCTGTGTACTTAAATTATAGAACAAAATAAGATATGAATGTAATCAGTTTCAATGTTACAAGGTTTATCTATCCGTTGTTTTTTTTTCCAATTTCAATTTACTATCAAAATATAAATCCTAATTAGCTCTATTTAGAGCCCCCCTAATGGGACACATAAGCTCACTTCGTATGGTTTCTATTGGATTAAACAAGAATTCTTCATTGATGTCTTTTAAGTTAATTCCATTTTTTTGCCCCTTGACGATGGGATGAAAGGGCATTTATATGAAGAAAAATTGCAACTATCAAGACACACTGACATGATCCTTTATAGTTTTGATTTTCGGTTCAGAAACCCCTGAAAGCCTTTTCACCTTAATGATATATATATATAATCAGACCCTCTCTCACTAGTGAGGTAGGATTCTGTGGTTGGATCTCACTAATCCAACAAGTTCCTCACAATATTATAATATTGTTTAAGCTAACCCAATTTGAAGATCTTATAATGCATATTGGTGTAGAGAATTCATGTTCTCGAGAGTAGGTCTTCATTTCTTTTCAAAAAAGAAATCAAGATAGGTAAGAAACTCCATACCATCGGCCACCCAACAAATTAAAAAACAGAGATAGAATTAATAAACAGATAAGAGAAAAGGAAACACAAACGGTGAGACAGCCATGTCAGTTTTCTGTCTAAAGAACAACTAGCCCCCATTGTGGTCCATTTTCAATAATGTTGTTGTTATTGATTGAAACGGTGTTTCAAACAATGTAGCCCCAAATGGACAGCCAGATGTTGTCAAACTATTTTCAAATTTTCATAACTTTTTTGCCCACTTTTCCCTTCCAGCTCATCCATTTCGTAAATCTCAAAAGCACTTTTATCGTTATCGGCGATCTAGCTTGGCCGAGTCTTCTATCAGCCTAACCATGAACAATACAGGTAGATCCCATCCCTCCCTGACTCCCCAGAAGAAATAATATTTCATTCAGTATTCAATGTTATGTACGTCGATGACTTGGTGCATATGACATGAAAAATCATTTTTTGAGCATAATTATTGCATTGCATGGCAGTGTGAAATGACTACTCCATCTGTTTTCGTTTGAAACTGAGAAGACTCTTATCTTATAGCTATATCACATAGAGATGTAGATAGAATATCTTACTCGCTCATAAAACAAGGATCAAAAACTTAATTCACGTGAGAAATTAAATAAGATGATATCAATATCATGACACATAGGGTAGGCCAGCATATTATATTTGCTTACATCCAAATCATGCAGATATCTTAGTATTTGCTTAGGCTTTATTTGACTTCATAGTGTACTTTATACACCTTTTAACTATCAACATAAATCCTCTTGCTGCTATTGATGTTGTGATACATGATTGCAATAGTTGATGGACAGTGAACATCATCAGTGCATTTATTTATATTTAATTTATCAAAATAAATATATATTATCTCTGGTAAGAGCTCAATTCCTTATAGAAATTATTTTTCGTTCTAATTATGGTACAAGATTCAAGGTTTTAAGATGATTGATGTCTAATTAGAATTTAGAAAATTAAAAACCATTAATTTACAAGGAAATTAATTCATGCGGCCTCAACTGCTTTTAAATTCCTTTCCTAGTGAACATCAAATTACTTGATGTTTGTCCTAAAAAAATAATAATAATAATAATAATAATTGATGTTTGATCTGTTAGGCCGGTACTCATTAACTTGATGCTATAAAAGCAACTCATAAACAAATAAAACAAGGGAGGTCTAGCTGAGTGACAGATGATTAATAGAAATGTTTAAAGTGATCATGATTTTTAAACTGGAAGATTGTGGTTTCATTTTGTGCAGGCTGATCAGGAATATACTCCAAAAATGTTCTTGCCAAATCATAAAAAGGAACTAACCAATTATTTATTACTATTTAGGGGATATTCTAATTAAAAAACCACCGCTCAACTAAAAGTATAGTACTTTCGTTGTTATTATTTTATAATTTGTCGAAATTTTGCTGCTACTTTAATTAATTTTAAGGTATAGCTACCAAGTCTATATGGTTGCCGACAGTAGTGACAAATATTTATTTGGTAAGGTTTAGTTAATCTAAATTGTTTCTTTTATGTAAAAATAAACTAAAAATTAAACTAGCACATTATTACTGCCAACTCTATCCCTTCTACATTTGGACTTTTCAAAGATTATTGATCAATCCAACTGGAGTAATAATTTACCTTTTTGGAATTGGCCAGACAGTAGCATAGACATATCAGTAGATTAATGGAGAGTCACAATCTTAATCATCGAATATAACCGTATTAGTTGCGGAAAACTAAACAGAATGACACATACTATGCTTTTAATTTCTAACAAGTAATGTCTACGTGTACTTAATTATTTTGTTTGTCATTTTTCAATGTCTAGAAATAAGGAAAAAGGTCTCTTCAAAAAAAAAAAAAAAAAAAAGAAATAAGGAAAAAGGTGTGATAAAAAAAAAATATATATATATATTAATTTTATTATTACCGTCTTTTAACTTTAAAAATTAGAACGAACTAATTAAATTCATCCATTGTATATGAATTAAATAAGAAAGAAAATTTATTTTAGGAGAAAGAATACAACGAATAAATTTGATAGATTCGTCTTAACATTTTAAAGTTAGGATGTACGACAAAATCACTATATATATATATATTGGATTCTTTAAGACAATTATAGATATTGGGAGCTACAATTCTAGTTGAAAGTAAGCACCTTTCTTTTCGTGTGATTAGCACAAAAGGGCTTTGGTGGCCTTGCAACTTGAAATTCGAACCCAAGTTGGACCCTAGGGGGGAATTTTGGGAACAGGGTGCTTTTGAAGTTCACTCGATAATGCCATAGGATCGAAAGCGATTTCGAGAGTCCTGATGATATTACGGAGGAATATCTTTATCAGTATATTTTTGCTTCTCTCACTTCAATTAATTAGCAATCAGTCATCAATTCTCTCAAGAGGCTGCAATTACCACGAGCAGCTATAGTCAAGAGACAATTGTTACACTTGTAAACGTATCTGGCGGGAATAAATACATGATGAGGGTACCCGATAAAAGGGCATAGGGGAAAGCTAAGATGATCAGGAAAAGGTAGTGTTGGTCACTACCTTGACCCTATTTGCCAACATTTCAGATAGCCGTGGATGCACTTCTTGATAATGGAATCCGTGGACAACCTGCCAACATAAATAGCTGCACAAATTTTGATATTTGGCCTCAATTTCACGATGAATAAATCTGCTGCCGGTGGTTATAACACTTATGGAGCCTCTAAAATCTGAATGCTGCATATACAACATCCTTGATTAATAAAAGATAGACAAATTACATCTGAAAAGGACTTTATAAACCTTATTATGACCATTCCTCATGCAGTAAGCTGAAGTTCAAGAAGGTTAACATAGATTTTAGGCATTGATCATGAAGATCTAGAGCTCTTAGAAGTCATAAGAAGTCAGCAGATCAATAGTGCTATCCAAAAAAAAAAAAAAAAAAAAATCAATTTGTTATCATTGTACAACAAAGTTAAACCAATGTATGATTAATAGGGGACCTTCGTATATTACTTTAGATTATACACATGACAGACATAACTTGCCTGTAAACTTGACAGGTGGAAACCAAATTCGACCTTAGTGATTTATAACAATACAAAAATATTTTGGAGCGTGATTAAATTTAATTTCATCAAAAATTGAGAAACTTTCTTGTCGGAAGGGTTTTGACAAATTTTAGGGTTAATTGCAATATCCTCACATTTTGCAATACAGTTTTATTTTATTTTATTTTATTTTTTTATTTATTAAAAAAAAAAAACCCTTGATTAATTTGACCAAGGTTTGAAACATTTAAAAAGTTCAAGGAAATAAGGAGAAACAATCCAAAGATATCTAATCCACCTTTCCATGGATGATTGAAGTAAAAACCCAACAAAAAATAAATAATTAAAATCCATTCTAATTTACCTAAAATTTTCATCTCAGTCACAAAAATTCCTCAATCACATGTCTCAAAATCTCACAATCAACCAAAACATCATTCTGCAAGATTTTGAACACAAACCCAACAAAAAATATAGAAAAAAAAAAAGAGTGATTGACGGCAATAGATGGAGGTGGGAGGGAGACAACCAAAAGGAGTAGGCATTATAGAAAAGAAGGTAGTGATCGATGGGTCATGGAGGAGAATTGAGATATCTCCTCCATGAGACACCATATACCAGATTTCCAATGGAATTCTGGTAGTATACATGGGAGATTTGGTGTGATCTCCCATGCATACTTTTTCTTTAAAAAGTATTTATTTAATAACTTTTAAATATTTATTTAATTTTACTTCTTCTTATAATGTAAAATATAGTTTCATTTATTTATTTTTTGATATAAAATATAGTTTTATTTTACTTGTTGGTAAAAGGATATTTTTGCCTGTGTATACAGTTGTTAAGTTTATCTTTAGTCAATTCAGCCAAGGGTATATTTTTTTGGTAATAAACACAAAAGTACAATATGATTGTAATATTATAAAATATCAAGGCATGCTGTCGCAATTAAACCCAAATTCTATAGAATATTTAACACTAATTACAGACAAGAACCATGATATCAGTGCAAGAATTTATAGCACATGAAGGACCAGATTTCGACATTTAGAAAAAGCAAAACCAGAACAGCTGCCATACCTTGTTACATCTTACAAGACAAGGGGTGGAGGCTGGGTTGTACCCAAATTTTTTTGAAAAAATATGTATTTAAATTATATTAAAATTTTTAAAAAATTATGTTAATGTTTATACAATATATGTGAACTTCTTTTATAATGTTCAAAATTTAAATTATAGACCCTTTCAAAAAAAAAATTATGGACGATTTTATTATATTTAATTATTTATTTAACTGATTGAGATAGTAATAATTTTTCTTTTTTGAATTTTAACTTCAAATTATGGTGAAAATTATTTATATTCTCATTTAACCAGTAATATCCTTGGTTTAAGTTGCAAAACCAACCCCCCTCATCCCCCCTCTCCTTAGCCTTCTGGTTTTGCGCCTGGAAGAGACACCTGTAATATCCTAGGTTGAAGTAGCAAAATAAGACAACTGTATATCCTAGGTTTACGTTGCACATAGTGGAATTTAAACCTTCAGTATTGGAATAGATGAGGAAATATACAATCACTTGAGCAAGATAGAGATGTGCAAAATAAGACAAATTAGACAAGCACTTATACAACATCCAGTGTGAAACTCCTCTATATACAGTTTAGGAATTTTCTAGGGCATATGTACTCGGAGTAAAGTTGTTAAATATCAGTAAAAAAGAAGCAATAGAATATAGAAGTGAAAAGAGGCTTGGCAAAAGTAAGCAGCCTACATAACGACCGCCAATAATTTGAAGGCAACCATGACTATCCCAAAAGCGACGTTTCATAGTAAGTTGACAACTAGGAAGTCCTTCCTCACATGATCCGGTCTGCACCCTCATTTACTCCCTACTCTCTCACGCAGACCGGACCACCGCCCCACACCAACACCCACCACCACACCCCACACAACCCCACCCCCCCAAAACTCTCTCTCTCTCTGTGTCAATGCAAATATCAAGCGTCCACTCTTATCAGTCATCATCTACTACTATATATATTGCATGTTAACATGCTCAAACAACCACACACAAAACCCTACTAATTAGTAAATGAAACAAAAAAAAGCTATCATGGCTAAGCTTGTAAAGCTCAAGCTTGTAGTTAAAATGCTACGAAGGAGTCTTCTCTTGGGTAAAAAATCAGGTTTGCACTCCAATGTTGAGTATGAAAAAATTAGAGACTCATCAAGCAATCAAGTGCCAGAAGATGTGAAGGAGGGACACTTGGCAGTGGTAGCCGTGGACGGCGATGAACCAAAGAGGTTCATTATTCCATTGAGTTATTTGACCCACCCAACGTTTTTGAGGCTCTTGGAACAAGCGGCTGAAGAGTATGGTTTCGATCGAGAAGGTGCACTTACAATACCCTGCAGGCCATGTGAGCTGGAGAGGATATTGTCTGAGCAGTGGCAAGAGGAAGACGGACAGTCTTGTACTGTTAGTGTTAAATGGACTTCTTGCAACTCCACGATTCAAAGCTGTTGAAACATTCTGATTATATATGTGGTGTTTCAACAGCATTGATGACAAATATCAGTAATTCTCTGTTTATCATCCTTTCTATCTTTCTTTGTTTGAAAGTTGATGAGCATGTCCAAAAGAGACGAGGGAAATTTAGGTCAAGCACGACTTCGATGTAAGAATTTTAATGGCCTTTTCTGATCTGGCTTTTTTGTGGACCATGAACAGCTCTTTTTCTTGACGACTATGCGATAAATTGATTGCATTTCGTTCTGTGATTGGGCGGTTGGTCCACTTCAGCATTTTAAACCTATAAACGTATATATATGTTACTTAGTATCATCTATCTTCTTTTATTTATTTAAAGAAGCAAACACATTTTATTCAAGAGATATCTGCATGCATAATATTAGGAATATAATTTGAAACAGAATGAAACCAAGATTGACTGAAATTATTTATGAAAATCAAAGTTGCAAGCTTATGAGTCGCCTCATTCCTCCTTCTTAGAGTAAATTAACACCTAATATTACCTAACTCAAATAACATTGAAGAAATGTCTCTAATGAAAAGACCTTTCACTACTGAATAATTCTGAGCCTGAATTGTCAAGATAACCAACCGAGCATCTATTTTCACAACTTGAGGTTTTAATCATAAGCCAGATCAAATTTCAAACCCTCTCAAGATGCCACACATTCAACTAAAAAGGGAATGTAAAATCCAGTCATCTTCATTGAGAGAGTGTTTTTAACAATCCCAAGATGATCTCGAATCACAACTCCAATCCCCACAATACCAAGCATAGTCTCAGTTGCTGCATCTACATTCAATTTTAAAGAACCCCTTTTAGGAGGTTGCCACTTAACATGTAGAATAGGAGAAGATACAACTGGAAGTTCTTTATTAATACCATTTAACTTTTGGTACTAAAAAAGATAAGAGGTAGCTCTTCCTTTTCAGGTGCTCCACTATGAATAACACTATTCCTTCCCCCCTAAAATGTTCCATAAAACCAACAACCATCATTCAAAGTTCAAGATAGAAAGATGGTTGTGCATAAACATCATTAGACCCGACGTGGAAGAACCAAAGAAACTCCTAAACTAAGTCCAAAATATGTTTTTTAGCTAACAATTTTCTACTTGCGGACACAAACCGATGCATAGAAAATTGATTCCTCCTCTTCACAAAAGCAAATGCAAATTTTAGAACAATTTATGTCTCTTCTAAATATATTAACACTTGTAGGCATCAACTCATAAAAAACCCACCACTAAAAAATCTTAATTAAAATTCCACCAACGACTATTCAACCTTTGATTAGAAGACTCCTTATCAAGACGGGAAGCCATAAGAACTGAGTAACCCGATTTAACCAAATACCTCCCATGTGAATTGAAATACCATACTATGTTATCACAATGGTGAAAACTAAGACAACATTTTGCTCCCCATTATCAAAGATCAAATCAGATACTCTCAAATCTGTTAAATAAGAATTTGGGAGAGTGAACGGGCAAAAAAAAGAGTGTTAAGGAATCCAAAGATCCCAAAAAACCCTTACAAAATGACAATTACTGATCTGCCATCTACAACTCAAACTAATAATCAACCTACTCCACATAATACTCTGCCAAATTGTAGAAGACTCATTCTTATTTCATAGTATCATCTATTTGAAATGCATGTGCTATATGTAAAAATTGTATAATGTAATTGGAAAGCGAATTGGATTGCTGTAAATATAACATATATCTCAATTATTTTTTGCCTTATACAACAACAATGAGGAATGAGGATCTTTAATTACTTGAACTGCAAAATAATTAATGTGATAATAGATGCCGGGATGATCATTCATTATAATTGTTTTTAAGGTATGCCAATAAGAGGACAAAATTACACAAGTTGTATTAGAAATGAAAATAGCTCATTACCTCTTGGAGGATGAAGAGGTATATAATCATGTGTGTTAAGAGGACAGTATTATTATCCCTGTAAATTCAAAAACATTTGTTTTTTGGATGAATTTTAAGTCATTTCACAATTTTTAACCTAATGGTAAAAAGTTTTTCCAAACATATTTTTTTAAAAAAAAATTATCATTAAATTAATTGGATTCTAAATTACTTAAATTGACATAATTACCTTATTAGAAATAATAAATTGAGAACTTTTAGCATTGATAACTTAAAATTTCATTAGAAACCCTAATATTCTATTTTGAATCAACGCTTTCTAGATTTAGAGAAACAATCAAGTGACAACTAAGAGCATGTTTGGTTGGGTTTGCGAAAAACCTCTATTTGTAAAAGGTTTATTTGTAGTATATCTATTAGAAATAGAGCTTTTGAAAGAAAAAAAATATATAGTTATTTGGTTGGTAATTAAAAAAAAAAAAAACACTTTTATAGCATAAGAATATTTGGTTGAATCATATTAAAAGATCTAGTAAAATATTATATTACCTAAAAGGAGATATTATTAATTTAAGGATTTTGTTTTAATGAAGGTATTTCCATAGTAATCATAAAACTAGGGATAATTATGTCAAATATATTTTTTTGAAAAATATTTATTTGGAAAAGTTCCTCCCCATGAACTTTTGTCTAGTAGAGATATAGAAGTCCAACCAAACGTCTCTAAAAGGATGAAACAAAGCTTAATAGAATTTTTAAACTAGTAGAAAGTCCAACCAAATAATCACTAATTGTTAATGAATGCATTTAAAAAACAAGAATAGTGTTAAAATCTAAAAGTTATGAATCAACCCACAAACAACCAAAAAATAAATTCATTGATTCCTTTATATTTATATTTTTATTTATTTCTCCTGCCTTCATTAATTGGTTAGTTATACGCTTGAAACAAAAGTTCCTAATAATCTCTTCGTAAGATTTCCCTTTGTCTAGACTTTCTATCACTCTTTCTTTGTAATCCGTGGAAGATAAGCTTTGTCTGGATGACATTTTCGGGTGACTCAAAACTCAAAACTGACAGAATAGCTATAATTGGTTACAAAGATAATTTTAATTATTAGCCAGGAATATAAATTATACGGTCCTCTTTTATGCTTCCTACGATTTCTATATGGTGCGGAGAGATAAGGTCTTACAAAAAAGTGGAACTTGTATGATTTTAGACTTTAGTCTGTGTCCCTTTGTAAGAATCTTTGTTGTAAATCTGCTAGTCACGTGGCTGCCATCTTTTATTGATCGAGATTCGAGAGTGAGTCCTCTTTTGTTTGAGTGTAGAATTAACTAAATGGTTTGAAGAGAAAAACAATCTAATTCAAGTGGTATTAATTAAGAGAATGTAAAGAGCTTATAATGATATGTTTTTTTAAAAAAAAAAGAGTTTAAAATGACCTATATTCAAAATAAATATAGTGAGTAAATACATGTACTAAAGAACATTATTTTTATAAGAATAAAGGCGCCCTCTATAAATTTCTTGAATTTTATATTAAGGTATTTGATAATATCAAGCACAAATTGATTTCTCGACTGAATGAATTTTTATTTCGCGTATCTCTCATAAGCCAGTTAAAAGCTCTGAATTGACTTGACATAATGGGAACAGTCACACACAGAGATCACGATTTCTCAATCAGGGTTGTGGGCCACATGTTGCCGCAAGAAGGCACTAAAGTTACCAGGACAGTATTTTGTACTCACATACAGTTTCCACGTGGAATAATATTAATTTTCTAATTCTTGCAATATCCCCGATGTTGCATTTTCTCTCACGCACCAGAAACAAATAATTAAAGGATCGTGCTAAACAAACGAAATAGTGGAAACTAATTAAAGCATAAAACAACTGGGGAGTGCTTGGGACCCAAGTAATTGGTAGCAAAAAAGCTAAGACACACATATGTGTCGTGGACAATTTAAATTTAACTTTTTTTCTTTAAAAAAAAAAAAATTACAATGTAGTGTGAGTAAAACATATGTTCATACACTATTTACACATGATAAAACGAATTGAAAGCATATAATAGAGAAAATTTCTTCCTTTGATAATAGATTATATTTGAGAAATTGTTTTGTAAAAATAAATAAATTAAAATTAGCTGATTATTGATAAATAGTAGAAACTTCTGTGTATTCTCTAAATTTATCTTAATTGATAATTTATTCCTTATTTGCTCTTTTAATGAAAAGTAATTCTCATTCATTGTGGCATGATACAATAAATGCTCATTCGATCTAATTATAAAAAAATGTTAATTTAATTTGATAATATTTCAAATTCGAGTCAATTCACTCGTATATTACCTTTGGAAAATTTTAAATATGATAACGAAGGTACTGTGGTTGAAAATGAGTTAAAAAAAGGCTATATAAAATCAATTTCGTAAATTTGTTAGTAAAACCTTTATTTGTAGACACCTTACTTTGTTAACTTAATCCTACATGTGTATAGAGTAATAATATCCGTTTTTCTTTTCGGATTAGATGACAAAATTATTTAAATTTTAAATTGTTTTGATTTTTAACCTCAAAGATGCTCAAGTTACTGTGCGTTTATATATATATATATATATACACACACATATTGTGAGATTGTTTATGTTTTTTTTTCCCTTTATTTTTTTTTAAAATAAAAATCTGATTCTATAAGCGTTAACTATACACGTAAGAGAGCGGGATTTTATATATAATGTTACAAAGTAAACTATGTAATATTCTTACCAAGTTGAATCCCATATGCAAAAATATACAACATCTCACACTAGATCTTCAATTAAAGTTTTCATTTTCTTCTTAATAACTACTCGAGAACATAAAGAACATGCATAAATATATGCCTAAACAACTATTTAAACTGGTAAATGACTTACTTCTATAATGCTAGAAACAATGAATATTAGGTTTTTACAACTCAGTTTGAACAATAATTTATATATATATATATATATATATATATCTCTCACTACATTTTGCCAAAAAAAAAAGTCAAATTACTTGAATGCATCTTGTTAAATAAATATATTCTCCATATTCTGAAAATTTACTAACTAGTTTGAATAGTTTATTTAGAAAATTGGAACAAAATAATGTGAATTTTGATTGTATAATCAAACAATTAAACAAGAAAATTAAGTGAAAATCACACATAAAACAAACATATAATTACGTTTTTTAAAAGACTGTTCAACTCATGCAATGTTTTACTTTCTTTTTTTTTTTGAGAGAATGTTTTACTTATTGTAGTATAACATTTTTAGATAATAGGATCAACCATATCATACCTGCTCCCGTGTATGTAGAGGTTGAATTGAAATATTCTTTTATATGGATATTTTTGTCGACCTAAAGCACTTACTGATAATGCAATTAAAAAAAAAAAAAGACAAAAGAATGAATCTCAGTTATTGATTACACATGTCACTAAATCAATATATGTCAACAAAAGGATTAGGATAAGAGAGGACATCAATTCATTAAGCACTCTCAAATTTTTTACTAACATATATACAATAATATTTTCTATTTTTAATGACATTTCACACAATAAAATCGGAAAATACAAACTCATTTCAACTTTTCAACTGGCAAAATACACAACAAACTCAAAAGTTAGGCATTAATGTACAACCTGATCGTATAGCAAAATTAATCCTCATAATTTTAACAAAATAATACACTATATATCTTTCCTTGGACTATATGGGGGAGGTCGGAGATTCATAGCAGACAGAGAAGTCCCACGAAACCCATGAAGCGTGGTATCTAATATGCCACATTACATTGCTGTTTGTAGATTCATCAAACGTGCATGATTATGTCACGAGAGTTTTAAATCATCTACTATTTCTTGCTACTTTTTGTTCCCCGTCGTCTGTTCATCCACAGGATGTTTTGTATATATTGTAGTTCATTCACGCCTGCAAAAAGAGACCGTGTCTGTTCTGATAAATATATTGTTGATTAAAATGATTTATTGTACTTTCAGCTCTTTAACAGATCCTAAAATTGCGGAACAAAATTAATTAGCTCTGCAATTTCTCTTTTCTCTGAAAAAAATATCGAAATTTCTCAAGATTAATTATCAGTTATTAAGTGATTTAGATATTTACGATCACAATTAATAGATAAATATTTCTCAACAATGAGGGGAGAGCTTTTCGTAAATGCTTATAAATACCATGATAAAACATCGATAACTAATAAAGTGGAAGGACTTGTTCCGTTTATTTGGATTATAAATTGACTAGATAAGAGGCCCTAAGATCTTAGAAAATCTACTATTCACCAGTACTCTTAAGTAGCTCACATTTATAATATAACCTACTATATCACGAACCCTTCACGTATCCTAAATCTTATTAAAAATAATACATTATCATTTTTAATACAACCCACCCCATATTATATCAAACAAAATACTAGCTTTTCAATCAAATTCTAATTATACTCAGTCCTCAAATCTCATGCCTGAACCAATAATTTCATGAAAAATTGCAATCCGCGTTAGTAATAGCCTCCTAGAACCGCAGCTCTCATGCACCGTGGCCTTATCTCCAAGACCCTACTCCCTCATTTTCCATGTTATCTCATCTCTTGTTTTGATTCTTCCCTTTTCTCTTTTGGTCAAGCATGTCTGTCCTTTACTACTATTCACTAAAATTGTTGTTGGGAAAATATCTTTTTGTCATTACGCAATCCTCAAAAAGCTTTTGTCTCACCAGAGGCAGCCGTGTTAGTTTGCTGCTCATCCAACGAAATAACGTGTTGATAAATGAAAGCAGTACTACTCTTCCCTGCAAACAACATGGCCAAATAAAAAATATCTAATTGAGTGAAATCAGCTAATGAACCACACAAAAGAAGACTTTCCACGTTCCACATCAGACGTTAATCTACTTTTTGCACGTTTTTCTATTCCAGCTCAGATATTATTTTTGAACGAGATCTTTTGCTAGGTATGAGAACAATCCACGTGCCGAGTGGTCCTTTTGAATCAATTTCTTCAAAGCTGTGTTTCCAAATGCATATCACATAGCAATGTCACCAATCCAGTCTACAAGTTGCATTCTAGAGATGAATTCAGGTATTTTCACAGAAGGTCTTGAGTTTTTCAATCTATATAAAGTCTCAATACAAACATATCAAATAGTTTCGAAATGTATTAAAAATCCCTTGACTATCGAAAATTTTAATGATGTGATTGCAAATTTTCTTTGAAATTTTAGAAATTCTCCCTAGTAGAAGAGGGTTCTAGCAATTTTTTAAATTCACATTTAATTAGTTTGTATTTTAAGTTATGTTGTACGTAGACTACATTAACTTTATTTGTGGAGAAACTACTTAATATTAGAGCTTGATAGATACATTACACATGGTTGGTGGAGGCAAGAAAAGTGTCTTAAGAAAATGAAACCATTTCATTATGCTCTTAGCGTTTTTATACTTCTCAAAACTTACTACTATTCGAGGAAAAGCAACCATTAATTAAAATTAATTTCTTTTATCTTAAACTATTTTGGATGTTTATGAATAACCCCCTAGTTTGAATTTATTTCTTATGAGTATTTTTACTTTGAGTCATATAATATGTTTATAAATCATCATACATGTCATAAATTTCTTGAAAACTATTTTGTTTCACCGAAAAAATGAATTAGGATCATCTGCTATAATTATAAATCATCATACATGTCATCTAATATGTTTATAAGCACAATAGAACAGATATATCTAATGAAAGTTGAGATTTATTTTTAAGCTTTTTCGCTTTTCTTTTAAAGGTAGTGCGTTATCCTCAATTGTTTTGTACTTAGGACAGCGAAGTATCCTAATTCATAAAAGTTACATTTGCAAATTATTGATATGGAGAACACAGTCAATTTACTAGTCACTATCAAGAAAATTGGTTGACAATTTCTTGTTGCGTAAAAGGAAAAATTCAAAAATGTCAAAAATCAGCTGAAGTAGAAAAGGCTTTTCAACTAATTTTATATATTTGGGTTCATGAGAATACACATATATAACATGATTCTTTTTTTTTTTTTAAATGTTAGCTACAATATAACAACTTAAACTTGAGATATTATTAAATTGAATAAGTATTCTCTACTATTAAATAATATTGGAAAACATATAACATTAAACTTATTATCGGAAAAAGATAATTCCTTTCAATTAAGATGATATGAACTCATACATTTCTGTATCTTATATGTCTTTATCACATATATAAAAACCAATTGTTAATGCCTGAAAATCATCAATTAAAAATCAAATTCTGTAACTCATGTTTTGGCATTTTTTATCTGAAATTTCATATATACTGCCCTCAAGATATAATCCAAGTACTACAGGACAACTTGCACAATTTTTCGAGATTTTTCAAAGAAAAAAAATGAAATTTGAAAGTTCCCTGTAAAACATTTTCTTAAAAAAGTACCAACAAAAAAAAAAACTATGCAATTAATAGAATCGACCTTCATCAATGAAAAAATTGCTAACTTTTGCAAACTGTAGCTTTTTGTATCTTTAAGCTAGAATTAAAAATTCATGCTTCCTAATAATTCATTAACTATCTACATAATTATTAATTTTCAATTACGAGACAGTAATCTGTTTTTGGTTTTGATATTTTTCCTCCTTTTGTGCCTTACTAGCGAAAGTGTATAAATGATTCAATATACCTAAGAAATACAGAATTTGCCAAACCAGGATTTTAATTGCTGAAGAGATCCTCTCTCCATTTGTTTATTGATAATTAATTAATGGGTTCAACTATCTTACTTGAACCGATCCAAGACTTATTATTAATGGTAATTTTACTCAACTAATTAATAAGTTAGTAAAATCCTAATTATATAAGGACAAACTAAATAATCAACAAATTTGAACACTACAAGATCTTGTATTAAAAAGAAGACCGTGAATTGAGTTACAAGAGACATTAATTGATTACAATCTTAATAAACTGACGCCATTGTTTCACAGGAGCGCCAGTTGACACCAAGACTAGCAGTCCTAGAGTCTCCTTCCTGCCATCTCTGATCAGCAAGTATTCTCTCAAGCTCACATGGCCTGCAAGGGATTGTCAATGCACCCTCATGATCGAATCCATACTCTTCCGCTGCTTGCTCCAACAGCTCCAAAAACCTTGGATGAGTCAAATAACTCAATGGCATCACAAATCTCTTTGGTTGTTCACCATCCACAGCTATCACTGCAAAATGGCCCTCCTTAACATCTTCAGGCACATATCTTGAGTCATTAACTTCTTCGAAGTCGTTGTAGTAGGATCTTGATTTCCTACCCATCAAAAGACTCTTGTGTAGCTTTTCCACTACAATCTTAAGCTTGACAATGCCACTCTTCTTCTTGTTGCTAGTTCTCAGCTTGGCCATGACTATGCAACAACAATTAATGTTTGAATATGGATTTTTATTGTTAGTGAGCAACGGTTCTATCATGGCAATATAGTATCTATATATAGAGCGTGAAGAGGGTCCGAGATAAGCATGCATGGGCAGTTACCATTTACATTGACAGAGCAAGACAGTGAAGTAAGGACGGGGAAAAGGGCCTGACCTTGGAGTTAATTGGGAGACCAGTCCATGTGACTGAGTGATGCCTAGCTTCAATTTACCATGAAACGTCCCTTTTAGCTAGTCATACCTGCCTTCTAATTATTGACACACTCCCTTCCTTTTACACAACCTCACATATCTAGACTATAGTGATATTTTCTGGAAAAATTTAAATATGTATGCATTGGAGAAGAACACTAATTTTCAGAGTTTCGCAAGATATTTTTTTACAGGAAAATGTTGGCACAAATTAATTATACTAATTCTATCTACCGAAAATTCACTTGAAATATATAAATGTATACAAGTATATATCTCTTAGCGAAACCTTGTACGCGACGTCATATATGTCATACATGTCTTTTGTACCATAAAAATGTTATATTATAGTGCATGCTTGAATAATTAATTATTTGAACCTGATCATTAGTTAACATGTGAACCAAAGAATACAGTGCTTATTAGATTACCAGCATACATCGTGTTTTTGTTTCTACTTTTTGTCATAGATTAATAAATACCTTAGAAATGTTGTTTACGAAATTTATAGAACGTTCGAGAGAATGTAATGAACATTGTATTTTCTGGCGCAGATTGATGATCGAGCAAATAGGAATTGAACTATATGGTTCACACATTGATATATGCATACCCAACCTAGCTCAAGTCTTTAAGTTACCCCACTTGATAATACAACTCCTTAACATTTTGTATGGTCAATATCCACTTAAAAAACTAAAGCTTTGGATCCCTTTCTGAGATCATGCATGATGAATTGCTGTGATCACTGACACCAAATCCACCGTCTGAAATATATATATATATATATATATATCTGTCTAGGTAGGATAAAAGTGTAGCATTCTGAGCAATATGTATAATATACTTCGTAAGATGCATTGTACTTTCTTTTACTAGTATAACTATATAAACCAAAATTTCCCTACTAAATTTTTCCGAAATTACTATAGTTTCATTTGTCAAACCAGGTTTACATCATATTTTGAATCGATCGGCTCATGACAATAGACATGAGTCACATGAATTTACAAGCATTTGAGTGATCCTATTTGAGGAGTCATTAAGGTTTGAAGATTGATTTAAGTTAATTTCTTCTACATTGTTCACCGGTTCCTATTTTTTCCAAGTACTTTGAACTCTGCTGACAACTACATGGCCTCCTAGTTTAATCAATATAATTCTTGATGTGTACATACAATTTAATCAATCTCAAATTCATGATGGTAGCCCATATTGCCCACCCTACGTATCCATATACAGCCACACGCATTTAGAAGAATTTGGATAGCATCGTTATCGTAAATAAAATTAAAAAATAAAAACATATATATAATCATAATTCATATTTGCAGGAATTAGTTGCCTGTCGGTAAAGAGACCAGCCGCAGAGTAGAAAAGCATAAAAAGTCCAAGTGTAGTATTTTTTAACATGTTTATTAAATGGTTATAGATTCTTTTTTTACATGTATAGTGCCCTCCAAAATCTCATTGAAAACAAAAATTATATTATATATACAAAATTTGCGAGAGAATGAGATTAAATGAAGAGTAAAACTAAAACTTAATTAAATTATATAGTAAATCAGTAGGAAAATCTATTAAGAAGACAAAAAGAACGTAATAAGGGGATGATATATATATATAGAGAGAGAGAGAGAGAGAATGACGAGGTCAATTCATGCATATGATTACAAGAGCGAGATTATTTGATATCATATAATTTCTGGTACAACATGAACGTTGATTGAAATGAAAATGAAGTTGCACTTTTGTTTGTGTTTTTTGGCCCCTCAAGAAGACTTGAAAAGCTACTCTCAAAGCCTCAACTGTCAACCAAAATTATCTTTTATTATCATGATAGCTGCGGTTCATGCCCAAGGAGACATGGGATCCACGTATTCGCACCTAACTACATTCAAGCCTTGGTGTATGTTTTTTGACGCGCACCTATTGACGTTCATGTTCATCTATTTATTTATTCTGTTGTATTGAATGTTTTCTTGAATTAAATGAGAAACGTGCTTTGATGCGTATGGTGCTACACTGTACACAGGCGGGCGTGTAAGGTGCACATGGTTAGAAAGGCAAGAGCAGCGATTATGAGATGTACCTAAACAAAATAATAAAGCCCTCACAAATGTACATAGGAGAGTTACCTTCCAAGTATTCACTTAATTTAATTAAGAATATAAATTATTTTTAGATTTGAAAGTAGGTAGGGCCATCCATGGTTCATATTTGTTGACACGTTCTGCATTCTCATGAGTTGTCTTATGATAGTAACAATACAACTCAACAAGATGGCCAACAAGTGAACAACTCATAGATTGGACTGAATCAAACCCTAATTTTCTATCGTCTTAGCCAGGAGACACTCTATCATCTAGTTGTCGAACCGCGTCGATTTCTGCTCCTCATAATTCAGAATAGATCATGTAAAATATCTTTATGAGTTCTGACACCACACTAGCAGTGTTTGTCTCGGACTTCACTAGACATGCATGCAAATCTTTGATGGGACAATGCGACGTCTTCGTGACAGACCATTATTATAATGAGCCTAAACCATGAAGTTCAAAAATCTTTTCATGACACCTAATTCAGAGAAAATGGGGTCAACTTCTAACCAGCAATAGAGGCCTACCCTGTAAGTTTCGTTGTTTAACCATTAGCCTTTGTAACTATGTAAGAAGGCGATGAGTTTGGCACTCCACAATTTACGAGGGAGTTCCCGTTTGGGTAAATCCACAGCTAGTTACATTTTCTTGTTGATCCTATCGATTTAGTGACAAAATCCCTAGTGCTACTTTCAAATTTCTTACAGCTTAATCCTATAATTGTATATCATCAAACTCCGTGAAACAGATATAGGGGATTTTCCATTTACAACCATATCACTGCAATCACACAATCACAGCTGCGATGCTGATGAAATAAATAAATATAGAGAAAAATGTCATATTCAAATACCATAATAAGCTCTCGAGTACAACATATATCATTAATTAAACCGGTCAATGAACAGACACTATAGGGTTCACATACCCATGGCATCTAATCTAGATTTATATCCTCATATATCTGCTTGGCCAAAAGCCAAGTGCGATAGAAGGGCAATTGTAAACAAGAACAAAAATATCACCTACTAAAACAGCAGAAAATATGGAACGTATCGGCTTCAAACAATAAATAAAGCCTACATTCCTCCTGCTCCACATAATTTTCGTCATAATTTACCCTGGAAAAGCATCCAGCCAGGGTGGTGATAACTTGGCTTGCACCGTGCCATGTAAACACATAAGCCAAGGTATTAATAATAATAGTACTACTACAATCGTCACACCTGCTCTGCAATCTGGACTCAATCAGAAACACCAGCCTTGGCCTTAAGGTGAGCCTTGAAGTCCATAATGCCGCCCTCCCACCGGGTCACAGCTTGATTTTCACACACCCATATCTCTTCAGCTACCTGGTTAATGAGCCTGAAATCATGGCTTACAAGAACCAATCCCCCATCCCATTCATTCAATGCCTCAGCCAGGGAGTCAATAGTCTCGATATCCAAATGATTAGTTGGCTCATCCAAGAGAAGCATGTGCGGCTGTCTATATGCTAGCCAAGCAAAAATCACCCGACTCCTTTGCCCATCCGACAGATTTTTCATTGGCATAACCTGGGCCTTACCTGTCAATCCAAATCTCCCAATTGCCGCTCTCATTTTCTCTTCCTCATTGCCAGGGTATTCTTTAATCATATACTGGAGGGCAGACAATTCTAGGTCAAGTTTCTCAGCCAAGTGTTGATGGAATTGTGCAATTCTAAGGTGATTGTGACGACGGACCATGCCATCAAGAGGAACCAAATCCCCCGTCATCAGCTTCAGCAGCGTACTCTTCCCAGCTCCATTAGGTCCAACCAAAGCTACCCTAGAGTCCAAGTCTACCCCAAAATCTAGGTTCTTGTAAATGAGGTTATCAGGAGTGTAACCAAAAGTGACTTCCACAAATTGCAGAACTGGTGGGGGCAGCTTTCCCACATCAACGAAACGGAAGACCAAAACCTTGTCTTTCACCACCTTCTCTGTGAGCCCACCTCGCTCCATCTTTGCTAGTGTTTTCTCCTTGCTCTGTGCCTGGCGAGCAAGTTTTGCAGACCCATGACCAAATCGGGCAATATACTCCTTCATTGAAGCTATCTGCTCCTGCTCCCACTTGTACTGTTTCATCTGGTTCTCTTCCAGTTCTGCACGAGTCTGGACATACTGATCATAATTACCAGTATAAAGTTTTAGTTTCTTGTTTTGCATGTGAATAATGTTTGTGCAAACTCCATTGAGAAAATCCTGGGAGTGTGACACCACAACCAAAATACGTTCAAATTTCTTCAAAGTCTCTTCCAGCCAGACACAAGCTTCCAAATCTGTTACAGGAAAAAATATAAATGCATATACACATTCATTAGAAATCATTCAAATTCGTCAATGAAATATCGAATCAAATTGATATTAGCCTTCATCATATCAGACTGCCCATATATGAATAAATCAGACTAATGATTCTTCTTGGTGGTCCAATACACTAAACCATAGAAAACAAACATCGAATATATCACACCACTACTTAACTCAGATTAATTTATTATAAGCAGGCTTCAGTATAAAAAAAATTGGATCTTATTGTAATTCATAGTATTAAGGTTCAACAAAAAAATAAGTAGCACATGAACAAACTAAAAATAGTTACCGAGGTGATTGGTGGGCTCGTCAAGTAACAAAATGGTAGGGTTAATGAACAAAGCCCGAGCCAATGCGATCCTCATTCTCCAGCCACCAGAGAAATCTCTTGTTTTCTTAGCTTGCATCTTCTTGTTAAAACCAAGACCATATAATATTTCAGCAGCACGTTTCTCAGCAGTTGACGCATCCAAGGCTTCTAAACGCTCATAAACACGTTCAAGTTGTTCCCCACCTCCATCTTCCTAAAGAAAATTTGTAAACGAAATCAATATAAGATAAATGGAATACCAAAAGCTAAGAGTTAATTATTTTCAGTTTAGACGCACCTGTGCTGCCAAGGATTCAGCTTCTTTCTCCAATTGCAATCTCTCCTCATCACAACTTATGACAGCCTCTAGTGAAGACATGTCAGAGGCTTCAATCTCCCTGGTAAGGTGATAGATATCCATGTGATCAGGAATCGGAAGCTCTCGACACCCTATAGCAGTCAACAATGTAGATTTCCCACATCCATTCAAGCCAAGCAATCCATAACGTCTGAAAACACAGGTAATGTATAAATATATATAAACTAATAAATCCACATATATCAATATAGTGTTATTCTTCTTAAGAAACAAAAGTGGGCTGTTATTTGAGCCACACAGATAGTATTAACGAACCTGCCATAATTAAGTTCCAGTTCAGAATCGACAATAAGATCATGTCCATGAAAGGTAACCGATAAGGACTCTATCTGCAAGAAAAAGAGAAGTCGGTTAACCATGAATAGATCTCCAAGAATGGCAATATCCTTAAGCAATTTGTTGAAGACAGCACACAAAAAGAATTATATACATTAAAGAATAACAGGCCTGGCAATCACAGAAATGGTTCAATACACATAGCTTGTGTTCAAAATTTGTTCAGGTTTCATTAATTTATATACCCCTGAGCAGCTTGCTTCCTTCCCACGTTACCCAACTCCAAACTTGTATATACTTATCAATACCATTAGAACAGAGAGAGTGACATGAAATAACTACTAACTGAAAAAAATATATCCATATAATATAGAAATACACAACAATAATAATAACAACAACAATAATAATAATAAATAACTGAGGTGACTTAAAGCAACATTTAATCATGCATAATAATTCACAATATCTACATACACAAACCTAGAACTAGTATTGACTAATTACAAAGATAATTCTACCTTGAATTATATTTAGGTTCTTGCAAAACGATGACAAAAAAAAAAAACACAAAAAATTATCACGGTTAGGCTATTATTATTCTCATCACGAACTGACGTGATTCTTACAACCGTCACCAAACATATACCTATTACTACCTTCTCTTTATAAATACCAATTACTAAATTCATATCGGAAAAACAATTCTAAATAGCACTACCCATCGAGAACCATCTAAACCTAATTTTCAGACATAACATTACATTCATTCTACTTGAAGAAACCGAAACAAAGACTGGTACAGTGTCTACAACTTCACTAAAATCCAAGACATGTTAACTGTGATTTATATCAAGCATAAATTATAATAGCACATAATTGCACTTCAAAACTAATCAGCAAAATCATCAAAACAAATCAATCAATTAAACCTAATTAAAAATTAATTTTGAAAAAAAAAATTACGCGAATATCTCTGGAGAGCGGATGCGAGCAAAGCACTCCCGTACAAGTTCGATCGGAAATCTGCATACTTCCGATTCCGTCGGCCACTTTATCGACGCCACTCCCGTTCTGCGACTCGGCTGCCGCAGCCGCAGCCGCCGCCTTAGAAGAAGCGGCCGCCGCCGCAGCTTTCCCTCCTCTCTTGGCGGCGGCAGCTGCCTTCTTCTGAGCCGCCTTCTTCTTTCTGGCATCCGAAACCATCTGCAATCACAGCCGATCGAAAAAAAAAACAAACAAACACAAATCAGAAAATCAGAACCTGAGAATCAAACAGCAACAGCCGATTATTAAAAAATAAAAAATAAAAAATTCAAAAAAAAAATCGAGAAAGAGATACCTTGGTAGAGAGACGAGATCCGAGATCTAGGGTTTTGAGATAGGAGTTTGTGTTGTTTACAAATATGTGTACTTTTGTGAGAGGAGAGAAGCAGCGGCCGATATCGAGGGTTTTCGTTTAAAGAGGGGTTTGTTAGGAGGGGTCTGTTTGGGTATTTATAGGAGAGAGGGATTCTGGCTGTGACACGTGTCTGAAAAAGGACCACCTGTGGTTGCGTATCGGACTCACACTGTCAATTGTTTGGTTACCTGGTTTGGTCTTCTCTCCAAAAGCCAGCCGACTCCATTTTCGTTTTGAATTTTCTCAATGGCTTTTACTTTTTGGGCTTTACTTTCCCAAAGTCCAATTCGTTGCAAAGTACACCTTTGGGCTTTCAAACAAACATGTCCATGCTTTTTCTTTTCTTTTTGAAATACAATTTGGGCTTGAAGATAGATTGTATGATTTGAATCCACTCACCAATTTAACGTTTCTCTTTCGAAGTAAATTTCAATGCATTCTATTTTGTATAATTTTTTCAAAAATTATTTTAATAAATTTGGTGTTTAGGAAAATGAGAAATGACTGGAACTACAACCTCAAAAGTGGAAATGTGGTTGTTTCAAGAAAAACGAAAAAAAAAAATGTGGAAATGTGGAAAACATACCTTATTTGTCAATTTGTGTGATTTTCTTTGTTGTTGCTTAAAATTTTAGTGTATCCATATAAGAATTAAGAGTTAATTCTTTTTGCTTTTCAAATATAATAATTAAATCAATATTTCAAGAATGTGAGAATCATTCAAACTCACAACCTATAAAATGTAAATGTAAGAGGTTTATCACTGGATCAACTTCATTTTATTAATTTCATATATTTAGAGTTAGCCCTTTGTACATAAAATTGGTTAGAACATAAGAGAGTATCACCTGGCTGGCACCTAAGAATTACAAACTATTTTGTGATGATACATTGTTTATAAAAGAGGTTATATTTAGAAAGAATGTAAGGTGGTGTGACTTGTCATGGTTTTTTCTTTTTTTTTTCAATAAACACTTACCCTAGTTAGGCCATGCCGACACAGAAAATGATACAACCACCGTTCATGGTCAGAGCTCTTGTCTTTGTTTGGTTATTTCACTTAAGCTCTGGGTGCAAATGGTTGAATTGTTTTTAACAAATCCGTTATATATATATATATATATACTACATTCCATTTATATTATACAGTATATGAATTAATGTTAATTTTTTAGTTCAACAATATACAATAAAAATATTCAAATTAAATGATATGATCGCATCTAGCTATAGCATATGATTAATCATAATCTTTATGAAATGTCAAAAATAGCGTCATCCAAATTATCATCCATGACATTTAGATTCATTTTAGTTATTAAGTATTAACAATTGAAATGAATCCAATTATTATTGGTGATTGGACTTTCCACACACAAAAAAAAAAAACATGCAGATTCTCGCACTTAATCATTACTAATATATAAAAATATAAACTAATTCCCTTAAGCCTAGTGTGAGAAATCAAATTTAATTTTATAATTAACTTTTTAAATAATTATAAAAAATCTTACTAACTAAAATACTCGACATCATCATATTTTAATCTTATGATCTCAATAAAGCTTACAAATAATATATACTTCAAAAATTTCTTATATATTAATCCTTGTATTAAACCGTGTTGGTAAAATACATACATTCTCTAAAGATGCTTTTGTTTCTTTCTCATGATGTTATGATATCCAATTAAGTTGTTCCTTGCATTTGCATACATACAAACACACTCTAAGGTTTTTACAAAATAAAAAATTTTACCATATTTTCTTGCTATCTTGCTTGAGGACGACAGCTACGTATAAGAGTCTTGTAAGATTCATCTTTACATACACGATCCCTAATGATATGTTGACTGTTGGTAAAATTTCAAAAACATCGTAAGCAGTTACACCTATTATAACTTATTAATGAAGTCTCAACTCTCAAGCAAAGTATGAGGCCAATTTAGGATTTTGCATGTTGCTTGATCCTGAGAGGAATCAGTGAGTACAAAATAAACAATTAAGTACTAAAACACATGTAAAATATTTGATCAATTTAACATAAGTTTGATTTTAGATTCACAAGGTGCTATCCCAACGATTCAACAATTTTTTTTTTTAAAGTACATTTTACTGTGCTTTACATTCAATGTGATAATCATGGACAGAAATCTGTAGTAACAACCATTTGGATTTTATCATTGAAAAAAGAGAATCAGTTTTACTCTTCAAGCTTCTCATCAATGGCTTCTATTACTTCTCTCTGTTTTCTTTGTTGATTAGTGTTTGATATTTCGTCACACACTTTTGTCATTTTCATATCAAACAGATTATAATTCACAGTAACAATATCAGTCAATAAATACTTCTCCTCGTCAAATGTTAAATGTAGTTTTTGATAAGTTCTTCCATTAATTTAGTCCTATACACCAAATTTTCATGATTTAGTACTTTTGCTGATGGTATCCCAATAGATAAGTTCTCTGGTGATTTGTTTTAAGTTACATAATCAATTTGACTAAACCCTAATTTTGAGCTAAGATTTAACCATCAGCATAAAATAAACTCGAAGTTAGCTCCAAACATAATCAATTTGACAATCAAGCAACAATTAATCAGAATAATGTCAGTAGTCGGTTACGTTTAACATTCTAAAAATAGGTCGATTGTTACAAAGTTAATCTCTAAAACACCTCAAATTACTAGTTTAGTAGAAACTTGTTCATTTTGAAAACTCTCCTTTTTTTCTAAAGTCATTTAGTTTGTATCTTTCAATAATTATTAAGTATGACAATGCAATTTAATATAAACTAATTATCTTAGGGGTCATTTATGTTTTTGTATGAAGACTGAACAATACTGCTAAAAACTAAAGACTGAATATTGACTAAAACCTGAAATCTGAATAATATATATATATATTTTTTCCTTACATCTGAATATATTGTAAACTTATTTGTTTCTTAAAGTTAAAATTATCTGAAAGTTAATAATTTGATATTTATATCCTTGTAACTATTTGTTGTTACGTAATTTTAATTAATTTAATACAAATATCTGAAAATAAATAATTTAATAAATTCTAAAACATTTTTTATATATCTATTAATAATATTTTATTCATAATTAAATATGATTAAAAAATATAGTACTATTAACCATATTTATATATTTAAATATATTAATGTATTTAAGAAAACAACCAGAAAAATGAATGCTTAAATTGTAAATTAAAATATATTAGTTTAATTCCAAGATAATTTGATATGAGATGTATTTAAATTTTTCTTTTCAAATATATTTTTTGTAAGTATTAAAGGAAAAAAAAAAATTGAGTAACATAAAATCAGAATAAATTTGAAATTATGTTATTTTGTAGAGAAGATATTTAGAATAAAAACTTTTAAATGTCATTAAGTGATTTACAATTAAGGAATTATTTGTTTTTTTATCTGTAAAATGAACAGTGTTGCTGAAGATTGAAGACTAAATAGTGACTGAAACTTGAAATCTGAAAGACATGTTTGGTTTTTTTTTTTTTTCTTACCTTTGAATATATAATAATCTTGTTTATTTTTTAAAGTTAAAATTGTCTGAAAACTAATAATTTGACATTTATATTTTTTTACTATTTTTGTTATGTAATTTTATTCAATATAATGCAGATAATTACAATAAATTATTTAACAACTACTAAAACATTTATATATATAATATTTTTTATTCATAATTAAAATATAATTAATTATTATAATAGAGTCAATTAAATTTATATATTTAAATAAAAATAAACTTTGAGATAAAAGAAAACCAAAAGGAGAAACAAAATCTACAACAAATTCAATATACAGAAAAGGAAAAACTTTGAGAACTTTATCATTGTCATATTATATAAAAATTTAATATACACAAATAAATTCCAATCAATATACATAAACCAACACCACCAATACCAAAAGTTTATCCTATTTATACAAAAATAAATAATCAATATACAGAAACTTTAAGGTTCAATATATAACCAGCAATACACCAAAAACTTGATAGAAGAAACAAATAAACACAATATATTAAGCAAATAGTGAAGCTTTAATAAATAAACACAATATGAGTTACTCCACAAGTAGTTTAATAAAGAAAATAAATAAATATTCTTATCGAAATTTGATAGAAGAAATATAGTAATCCAGCTATAAGAAAATTTGATATTGAGACGTTTAGAATTTTTATTTTTCAACGTTGTTTGTTAAAGCATAAAAAAAAAAAAAATGTATAATGTAAAACTAAAACAAAATTGGAAATATGTTATTTTGAGAAGGATTAAAGTGAAATTATATATTTATAAAATCATCAAGTGATTTTGTATTCAGTGAAAAGTTAGAAAATGTAAGGGTTATTTGTTTTTTCCACTTAAGATTTAATAGTGTTGAATTGCACTTATTAAGAGGTCATTTGTTTTTTTATCTGAAGACTGAACAGTGCTACTGAAAGCTAAATAGTGACTGAAACCTAAAATCTGAATGACATGTTTTTTTTTTTCCTTTACCTCTGAATGTATAGTAATCCCGTTTGTTTTTTAAAATTAAAATTGTCTGTAAACTGGTAATTTGACATTTATATCATTTTACTATTAGTTGTTATGAAACTTCATTTAATATAATACAAACAATTATAATAAATTATTTAAAAAATACTAACACACTTTTATATATATTAATAACATTTTTTATTCATAATTAAAATATAATTAATTATTATAGTAAAGTAATTTTTTTTAAATTATATATATAAATAAATTATTATAATAAAGTAAATTAAATTTATATATTTAAATAAAAATATACAAAATGTTCTTAAGTTAAAGAACTATTACAATAAAAGTTGAAACAGTAAAGTAATATATATTTTAGTCATTGCAATATTTCATTGATTATATTTAAAATAAATTTGTGTAATGTAAAATTATAACTAATTTGAAAATATGTTATTTTGAGAATGATAGATTTGGAAGAATATATATAAAAAAGCATTAAGTGATTTATCATTAAGTGAAAAACAAAAAATTATAACTTTTTATTTTTAGTTTATTTTAGGTAGTTTTAAGTGGCTTAATCACTTAAAAAAAAAAAAAACCAAAAATCACTTAAAAAGTGTAAATCAAACTAATTAAGTGAAAAATGGTAAAAACAAACGATCCATAAATTGTTTTCGTTTATTTTTTTTAAGTGGTCAAACCACTTAAAACTACCTAAAAACAACTGAAAAAATTGAATTATAGGTCGTTTGTTTTTTACATTTAACACTTAATGGTGCTGAATTAGGCCAATTAAGAGATTTTTGTTTGTTTTTTTAAACGGTCAAACCACTTAAAACCATCCAAAAATCACTGAAAAAAAAAAAGTAGGGGATTGTTTGTTTTTTGCACTTAACATTTAATGATACTGAATTAGGTCAATTAAGATATTTTTATTTGTTTTCTTGAAATGATCAAACTACTTAAAACCACCTAAAAACTACTGAAAAAAAAAAGTAACATTTTCTGATTTGTCACTGAATACCAAATCACTGGATGATTCTGTAAATATATTATTCTAAGTTTATCATTCTCAAAATAATATATTTTCAAATTTGTCCTAGTTTTACATTCTATAAATTTCTTTTAATACTTTAACAAACAACATTGAAAAATAAAAACTCTAAACATCTCCACATCAAATTTTCTTATAACTACATTACTATATTTTTCCGATCAAATTCCGATAAGAATCTTTATTGATTTTCTTTATTAAACTACTTGTAGAGGAGCTCATATTATGTTTCTTTGTTAAAGCTTCACTATGTTGTTGTTTATGTATATTGATGGGAATTTGTTTGTGTATATCGAATTTGTACGTGTATAAAAAAACCTCAAAGTTTCACTTTTTCTTTATATTGGATTTGTTGTAAAATTTGTTTCTCATTTTTTTATCTTAAAGTTTTATCGATGCGAATGCTATAAATCTAAACAATATTCTATCAACTGTTATTGGGTGCCCTTAGACATATTTTATTGATGGAAACACCAAGCACAAACAATGAATTTAGAAGATCAAATCAAATGTTTATACAACAATTTAGAGACAAAATTGCAAATCAATTTGTTTAATTATTCTTGTTTGATTATAGTAGAAAATATATATTACTCTATAATTTCAACTTTTATTGCAATAGTGATTCAATTTAAGACCATATTTTTATGTGAATGTATAAATTTAATTGACTCGACTATAATAATTAATCGTATTTTAATTATGAATATATATATATAAGTGTTTTAGTATTTGTTAAATAATTTATTGTGATTTTTTTATCATATTAAATAAAGTTATATAACAACTAATAGTAAAAAAATATAAATGTTAAATTACTTATTTTCAGATAATTTTAATTTTAACAAGATTACTATATATTCAGAGATAAAAATAAATAAATAAATATGACTTTCAAATTTCAAATTTTAGTCACTATTCAGTCTTCAATCTTGAACAACATTGTTCAGTCTTCAGACAAAAAAAACAAATGACCATTTAGAATTTTTAACTTTTCATTTAATTGCAAATCACTTACTGACATTTAAAAGTTTTTATTCTAAATCTATCATCTCCAAAATAACATAATTTCAAATTTATCCTAATTTTATATTACTCAAATTTTCTTTTCTTTTTTTTTTCTTCATTGATACTTACAAAAAATATATTTGAAAAGAAAAGGCTAAATGTATCTCATCTTAAATTGTCATTGAATTAATCTAATATATTTTAATTTATAATTTAAACATTCATTTTCTAGTCGTTTTCGTAAATGTATTAATATATTTAAATATATAAAGATAATTAATACTATCATATTTTTTAATAATATTTTAATTATAAATAAAATATTATTAATATGTATATAAAAAATGTTTTAGAATTTATTAAATTATTTATTTTTAGATGTTTGTATTAAATTAATTAAAATTACTTAACAACAAATAGTTAAAATGATATAAATATCAAATTACTAGTTTCCATACAATTTTAGCTTTAAAACACAAACAAGCTTACAATATATTCGGATATAAGAAAAAAAAAAACAAATATGTTTTTTAGGTTTCAGGTTTCAGTTACTATTCAATCTTCAGCAGTACTGTTCAGTTTTCAAATAAAAAAACAAACAACCGATAGTTTTTTATTTTCAATGGTTTTAAGTGGTTTACAACTTAAAAAAATAAACAAAAATCACTTAATTAACCTAATTTAACATCATTAAGTGTTAAGTGCAAAAAACGAACAACTTTTAAGTGAAAAGTTAAAAATTCTTACTTAATTTTTTCAATTATTTTTTTAGTAGATTTAAATGATTTGACCACCTGAAAAAATAAATAAAAACAACTTAATATGTGCGATTCAGCATTATTAAGTCTTAAGTGGAAAAAACAAATGATCGCTTAAACCTAGTGTGAGATGTCAGATTTAATTCTATAATTAACTTTTTAAATAATTATAAAAAATCATATATTTTAATCTTATAATTTCAATGAAAGATAATTAACTAATAATATATATTTTAAAAATTTCTTATATATTAACCAATAATAAATACTTTAAAAATTTCTTATATATTAATCCTTGTATTAAACTGTGTTGGTAAAATACATTCTCTTTAAAGATGCTTTAGTTTCTTTCTCATGATGTTATGATATCTAATTAAGTTGCCCCTAGCATTTGCATATAGACATTCTTCTGAATTTCAAGCATATATATATATATATAGCTACCTGTTATACATATGCTTAACGAAAACCGAAAACTACCCATCTGATCAACTCTTTGCGGTGGTTGCACCTGATTTCTCACTTGAATAAGCAAGTCAAGTTGCCGGAACATTGAAACCCAATTATGAAACATGTAGTACAAAGAAAATAATATGCCCGATTTGATATAGAAAAGCAATAATATGCCCAATTTGATATAGAAAAGCGACCCCAAACTACAGAAATTAAGATAATTAGATGATTGCTGAAGTGTGTACTGTTTGAAGTGGAGCCTCTTTTTGACATACTTACATTCATAAATGTTAATTAATTAGATGGATCTTCACACTGGCAAAAATATTCTATAATTCCCTCTCAATACGAGTTACTCGCCTCCTTATCATAGGCATTTTTTACATTATGTTGCTCCAGATGACTGGATCATAGTATATACTAATTGAAAACCTACAGACTTCAGAGTATCCTGGTAAAAACCTTGGATACGTACACATAATATTGATACAACTATAGGCATAAATAACTGATAATTGGATGTCCATATGTTAATTTCCTGCTTCTATAACATAACCTGACGATTATGAACTGTGCGACATTCTCTCGTATCGTATGCATCCAACATATGGCAACTGTTTCAACTTAATTAATTTGCCCATTGCTTATATATATATATAAATATACATAAACCTTGAGCCCACCAAAACTCCTCAATAGAGCAAATAATTTTACTGACAATTGCATTTTAATTGTCAAATTTAAGGAAAAAATTTCTCAAAAAAAAAAAAAAAAAAAAAATTTAAGGAAGAAAACATTTTTGTCCACGAGACTAAATTAAAAATTCTCGATAGTATTCCACCACAAGAAGATTTTTTTCCCTTTATATCACCACCGACGCAAAATTTATTCTACAACGACCAAATCTCTTTCTATCCCTTCTCATGTTCGCCTTGAGTGCCGTAACAATGAAGGCTCCTTTTCCATGATCAAGATAACTGTCATCAACCTCAAGACATCTTATCTTACAAGGCTCTCAACGAACTAAGTTTAACTGGCTTTGTACCATTATTATCATTGGCTGATCACAGAGCAAAAAGAAGAAACACAAAGTTCTTAAAATGAAATTTGATCACATGAACGACTCAGGGTTTTCTGCTATTAATAGTTATTCCCTAAAACCATTTCTAATGATTAAAAACTTTCTAAAAAATGAATTATTGTGATGTATAGCCTTATAGCCTTACACCCTAAAACGTAAATATAATATGTTGTGATATTCGTTGATTTATATATCCTTCTATTGTTTTATGATATTTTCAATGTAAAAATCATTCTAACTTCACCTAGGGATTTTTTTTTTTTTAACATCACTGCACCTATGGGTTTAATGACACTCAAGTCTGTCTTTCCTATAAAAAGCTCATAAAACTAAAAAGCTTTCACACCCTGCCAAATTAAAAGAAGTTATAAATTCACAACCACAACTAGGGAGTATCGGATGTCAACGAATTAAAGACTTTGGTTTCTTATAGCACTAAAATTAATGTAAGTTTTCGAAGTAAAACTAAATTTTTAAAATAAATTAATTTTTTAAGCATTATCAGAGTTCAAAAACTACTGTTTGTGAATAAAGATAATAATTCACGAACAACAGGCTATAAATATTTAAGAATCATAGTTCCTGTCATTTATTAGTAATATAGTAGTCTGCAAATATTATAGTTCGATAACACAAATAATGCTGAAAAATTAAATTTGAAAGTTTGGTACGCTAATTCAAAAACCTACACTAATTTGAATGTTATTCGTAAAAGTTACTCTTTTTGACAAAGTAACTACAAGCCTTCCCAACCATGTTCCACATTGCGTACGTAATTAGCACCTAATCAAATATACCCACCTTCTCAAAAGTTAATTGTCAAGCAGCCCAACACCACATGTTAATGAGATACATCAATCTAATCAGATCCACCATTAGCACAGGACATCAGCTCGAAGGCACAATAGGAAGGATTTAAAACTTCCAGAAGCTGTTAGCCAGCAGCGACACATGAGGCTGATGCTACTATAGTAGTAATTAAACAAGCACTTATGATGCTATATCTAATTATATATTAATTAAGATTGTAGGAGATGATGTGCATATTTAAGTCTAAGATACAATGTACGTATGCAACCAATAATTTTCTTTTCTTCTTTTTACGAAAAAAAAAATGCTAATTTGTGTTGCCCTTAAGATTTAGAATACCAGAAATAATGGTAGATTGTTATTTTCTAGTAACAAACCTAAAGGGCGCCACGCCAGCAGCACTACTCTGAACGTTCTTTTTGAAGATAGCCACACTGAACTTGTCATTAATGTGGGAATTTTCTTAAACTGATTGACCTGAAACCTAGATTTTATAATGAAGTGAGCTCAAAACGTACTTGATACAGCCTCAAAAAGAAAAACGTACTTGATACATAGGAGATTACATATAAAATCGTTTCAAAATTTACAAAGATTATTGAATGACATGTTGTATGTACTGATCAAGATCAATTTTTTTAATGAAAAAAAAAAAGGTTTTTTATTAGAGAGTTTTTATTGAAAACGTTACTATTTAAAATCCTTGCAAAAGTAACTCATTTTCCGCTTGAATATACAATATTGCCCTTAAACGAATTTTCCATTTTATATATTTTGTTTGATTTCTAAATTCAAAAAGTTTACTTAAAAATTAATTTCATGATAATATCTTGTTTTATTTTTTTTTTCTGGTTAAATGTTAGTCATAATGAACAATTAGTATAGGTTAATTTATATAGTCATATAGAACAATTAGTATAGGTTTATAATCAATTATGTTTGTTACATAGATTTTAGGTTGGATTCATGTGAGTTTTCATAATTTGGTCATTTACTTCGATTTTCAAACTCCATTGAGAATTCTCTCCTACATTAGGAAATCTAAACTCAGTTTGGAAGTCGTAACCTTGTTTAAGATTCCAGACACAATCAGGAAATCATAATATAGTTTGAAATTTCAAACTTCTATTATGAAATTATAACTTAGTTATGCAGTTAGACAATTATAATTTTTTTTCTTTTTTTTTTAATGTTTGATATTTGATATTGATTAATTTTTGACACATTTAACCAATGTTTAAATGATATTCATTTTTTATTAGGATATATAATCACCAAAATTTATCATGTATTTGAAAGGTTGTTTGCATGGATGAAATACGTTTTATGGTTGATTGCATGGATATGAGAAAATCAAAAATGAATGAATTTGGTGATTATATATCCAAATGAAAAATGGATATAATATAAAAACTAGTTAAATGCATTAAAAAAAAAAATCAAAGTCAAATGTCAACTATTAAAAAAACAAACAATTATGATTGTCTAATTGTATAACTGAGTTACGATTTCATAACAGAGTTTGGAATAACCAACCAAGTTATAATTCTAAACAAGGTTACGAATTCCAAATTGAGTTTTTGATTTCTCAACATAGTTGAAAAATCTCAGTGACGTTTAGAAATCGAAGTAAATTACAAAATTATGAAAACTCATATACCATGCATGCAATCAACATAATTAATTATATACTCACACTAAAGTTCTACATGATTATCATTTAATAATAAAAAATTATCAATAAATTAAATGTAAAGTAAACTTTTTAAACTTAAAAATGAAAACAAACATATAAAATGGAAGATGAGTCTCACACTCTCACAGTCTCACTAAAGGCAATATTATACATTAAAGTGAAAAATGAGTTACTTGTACTGGATTTCAACTTTAAGTTTCAAATGGGTTAATTTTCAATAAAACCCTTTATTTAAATAGAAACCCAACTCCTTTAGACCGAGGTGTGTGCGAATGACAGCAAAAGATGCTACCAAATAATTAATCTAATTACTGCTAATTAACTGATTTAGCTAACTAAATTGACCAAGCTATGCGAATATTCTTGCACTATGATGTATAAATTCTCTCAAAAACTGCTGAGTTAGCTAAACACTGTCAAAAAAAAAAAAAAAAAACATTAAGTTAGCTAAACCAAAATTTCAAACTAAATTTCACCAAGCTACGCGAATATTCTTGCACAATTATATATAAATTCTCTCGAAAATAGTTAATTCTGATCCAAAAAAAAAAAAAGATAAATTCCAGAGAATTCACTGAAGCTTACTGTCCACGGATTGCAGTCAAGCGTTATGGCTGCTAGCTTACACATCTGCAAGAAAAAATAATAAATATATTAAAAGGGACACCTCATTAGTGTTCAGCGAAAAGTAATATATACGATATATACATATATATACATACATCTATATACATATATATGTATGTATACATTCCAAATTACGTAATTTCTCTTGGACAAAATCTAGAAGAAGATTTAATTTTCAGAAAGAAAGAGCCTATATATATTGGGGACTAGCAGGACTGCAGCTAGTGACTGATCCAACTTATATGTGAAGATCTAATAACATGCTCATGTTTAGAGGTTCTAGCTCCTAGCTAGGGTTTTCTCCTTTGTGCGTGGAAGCAACATATATAGATCTGAATTTCTGACGCAGTTTTCAGTCTTGAAATTAGAAAAGGAGATAATTCCAAAATCACTAATATGAAATTAAGCAGTATTAGTTTAGCGCATAGACACACCATCAAATTAATCAACGCAATATCTCTGCATATGTCAGAGAGGGAGAGAATGATGGACTCATTACCTCGAGGAAGCCCTATTTACGCGATGGAGGTTTTCCTGTAGCTCTAAAGATCCCTCGAATTTTTATCATTAATAATCTACTTGAAGACCCTTAACAGTGATCCACCACATAAACCTAAAAGCAAATCTAAAATTCATAATTAACAAACACACATTAGAATATGAGAGATTCAGAGATTAAGTACCAACATATATAGCTATCAAGGTATGTATATAGAAACAAACCTATGTATGAAGAAACAGCAAGAGACTGCGAGCGTGATTGCTTGAGTGAAAGTCAAATAGCCAAAATGGCTTTCACCTGCACCTACACCTGCACCTTCTTGCTGGCTAACAAACTAGCTAGATGCACGAGAACTCTCATATACTCATAAGATTTGAATTGCTAATTGTTGTAATTAGGCTTTTCAAGATACTAATTACCATAGACAACATAAGGTGCAGGTGCAAATGCAGACAAAGGCTACACCTTAGCAAAGATATCAACACCAGCTGCTGCTGCATGCTCATCAACTTGTTCTTGGCAGTTGCCACAACATTGCTTGGCAGCTGGCGATTCACTGACAACAATTCCCAAGTGCCAGGAAAGATCTTGTATTTGTGGTTCACGAGTGCCAGGAATGAGGATAGATGCATATGTATTTATAATATTATTATAAGAGAGTTGAGAGACTTTAGTTAAAGAGAAGGAGAGAGACAGAGACAAAGACAGATAGATTAAAAAATCCAAATGCTCGTCTTAAAAAATATTTCAAACGGATAACGATTTGACAAGCTCCATTATAATGTCCACTGTGTTAAAAAAGAAGCTATTCCTATACGAGCCATTATATCGTATGTGTCCTGTGCTTAATGTCTGTCTTCGTCCTTGACATGTAGATGAAACCAGTCGGTGTCAGGCCACGTGATGTTAAACAATTCATGCATGTGAAATTCAAGGCTTCCACCAATCCAGGAAGGCCACGTGAGATTAAACATCTGACAATCCACTTGAATCCTTCGTGGACCGCGTGGCCTAGCTTTTCTTGTTGAGGATTTGAAACATTGGATACATACAAATTAAAAGGTAACTAGTTTTTCCTGTGTTTGAGTGTTAATCTTCCACAAATATTCTCAATCACTGGTGGAGTAACCCGGAAGCGAGCCCGGCACTGGGACCTTACCACTCACTTTTCTCTGACCTAGACCGACTTCTGTGCACCCCACTTATGTTTACCGACGTAAATTCATAATATATTTTTCATTCAAATCATATCATAATAATATAATTAATTATTAATTACTATATAATATATTTTTAATAAATTTGAATAGACAGCGTAACCAATCGTATGATGGTATAGAATTAATAATTAATTATTATACAACATATTCTTATAAGTTCGAATAGACAGTGTAACCAATCGGATGTGCGCACTCTAGAATTTGCACCGTGAATTTCTCTATCCTGGAATATGTTGGCAACTACTCGATCGTACGTAGAACATGGCCCGCTTCGCTTGCTTGTTGTTTTGTTATTAGTACAATATTGAATTATCAAATTTAATTTATACACAATAATGCGTGGGCTGTTAGGTATGGAAAGCGTGATGCGGTAGCACTACTATACTATAAAATTAGGGTCATATATATATTATTGTAAATTTGAGGTCAGGTGTTGCTGTTTGACTAGACTTGGAATTTATTACTACCTAGCTGTATATGATATGGTGCTACTGTTAGCGTGTGTTTCGAATAGCTTTTTCTATTTGTTTATGGTTGTGTTATCTCTTATGTGTTATTATTTCAAACCTAATTAACCAGTATACTTGTATGGAGTGCATACCGTTTTCTGTCGAGATCTGATCTTCGCAATCTAGTGTACCAAAACATAATGAACTGCTTTCATATTAATATGCATAAGACAAACAATATTATATCCAAGTTATACTTTGTGCAGTGTGGTTCATTTATTATTATTGCTGCGCGGTTGTTGTTGTTGTTTACGTATAAAATCCTCAAAGATCCCATTAATTAGTCAAAGCTATTATGGCCAAAGCATGGGATTTAGCTAGATTTTAGCTAAAATAATAAGAGAATTATTTTAGCTAGTAATTTTTGTTTGAGTTATCCCAACCATTCATTTTATTTTGACTAAATAAATATGAAAATTTATGTAAATTTATTTTTTCAAAAATAAAATTATTTGTTTTATCATTAACTAAATATTCAAATAATATAAAAAAGAGTTTGTCTAGTATTTTCTTGCTCTTTTGACATTTGATTAGAATGATTTAACTTTTTTAAAATAGTTAATAATATGAAAAGTTAACCAATGATTAAACTATTTTAAAATATCTAACCATATGAAAAGTGGTTGGAGTATGTAAAATATGGTATCATTAACCTTTTTGACTAACAAGTAATGATAATGGATAGCTATTATAGTTAGAGTCTTAGAGATGCTCTTAGGGATTTAGCCAGACACATATAAATCCATCCCTTTGGCCTTCATGCAACCACATAGAAAGGAAAATGTTAATATGTGCACCATAATGCACAAGTTAATTACAACATAAAAATAAAGTTTTATAATCTATTTTAGTTGAGGAATCAGTTCTACTATTTACTAAATAACAATTTCGGCAATTACCAAATATATTCGTACTCTCTTCTTTAATTTCAATTAGTTAATTTGTGAATTTTTTAGTTATTTTTATAAAATTACTCATCGTGTATTTCATGAACACTAATTAAAAATTAGTTCATCTTACTACTTTATGTTAGTAGGGATTTTAATCTATTTTCATAAATTTTGTTAAAGCTAAATGTTATATATACTTAATAATGGTTTGATCACAAGAGATACCAAATTGGCCACTTTCAAAAAATTGAGATTCATTTGTTTCAAAAAAAATAATAATAATAAGATTCATTTGATCCATACTTGTCAAAAGACTCAAAACATGGTAATTGATAAATTTAGGTGATAAATAAAAAAGTTCCAAACTATTACATATACATATATTTTCGTTATTTGCCTTAATAACTTGTTATGTGCACACAGGACACACTAATTAAGAAATGAAAAATTATTATAATAATTTTGTGGGAAAATTACTCAATTTATATATAAATATTATTGCATTATATAGTGCCATTAACTCAGAATTTCAACTCAGTAACACCATAAAATGCGACGAGGGCTTTTGGAGGGCGGCAAGGGGTGAAGTCGAGATTCGAGAACGCAAGGGGCCGCCAAGCAAGTTATTATTGAAGAAAAATTGATAGTGGCGATGGTTGGTCTACTGACTACTGCTCGTAATTAATGGGCCAGAAGAGACATCCACGTGCACTCATCCACGTGCACCCAAGCACTTGCATTACGTTGACGCAATGGATAAAGCCAACCACTCAGAGGACACACGATTAGGAAGAAAAAATTCTTTTAAATGACCTTCTCACTGTTAATATACTAAGATGGATCAAATAATATCAATTTTTTTTCTTTTATTTTTTTTAATTAATTCTTTTATTTTTTTTTACTTTTTTTATTAATCCGTCTCATTATATCAATTTTCAAGGAAGAGATAATTGAGATGATACTAATGAAGTTAATGTGCGAGAAAGCTATTAGAATTTGAGATATGTATTTATACAAAGAGATGTGCTTCAATTAAAATCACAGAAATTTAAGAAATGGCGTTCATATAAGGTCTTCTCCTTTTAATTATACACTCATATTAGACAATGTTCCAATGATTATTGGATTTATACAAATAAAAAGCACAATTCATACAATAAATCGAAAAACAAAGCAAGAAAAGGTTTAGTTCTACCATATTGTTTTTAATTGTTTTCTCTTTTAAAACACAATTATTAGAAAAATGATTTTTAAATCTTTGTTTGAATTTTAAAAACACCAATTTTTTAAACTCTATGTCATTATTTAAAATGGGTTTAGAAAATATCATTTGGAAAAAAAATATATATACACAAGAAGCGCCTTTATATTATGTTATGTCCAAGTTTTTTACTTTCAGATCCATTATAAAACACTATTTAAAGATGATAATTTGTATAGGAAAAAAAGTTAAACTACAATTTACTTTGTAAAATATAAAAAGAGATCAGTTTGATATGATAAAGTAAAGTAAAATTTTAATGTTTCACACTCTTGAAATCGCAAAAATAAGATAAAAGATATTAAAATACTCTATTAAGTTAATATAAGTGCATCTCAATTCTCAGGTCTCAACAGAATTGTAAAAGATTTCTGGACGGGCAGGTGTGATCACCGATGAGGCTGTCTGTGACTTGTAGCATCTGTTTCGTAGGTCCACCACGGATTAATATTGTTTGGGCCCCAAAAAATGGCCTAGCGGCCCCAACCCATAGTGGGCATAGGTCAGTCACATGGCAAAAGGCCACCATGTCTTGGGCCGTTACCGTAGACCAACGCAATTCAAGGATAAATAAGGTGACTTGAGAGAACCACCCCACCACGATCAGTGAATCCCAGTTTTAGCATTCTTCATGATCTAGACCCCATAGTTTAAAGACCCGGTGCGAAGAATTCAACACCACAACCACATAGAACATCCTAAAATTCCACATATCTATCGAACATAGAAAATCATATTCAAGTCTAATATTCCACCGAAGGAATAAATATTGGTTTCACAAATCACACCAAAAAGCAAAAACCATACGTGCTAATTGGAAAGGGCTAATGTATCAGTGCCAAGTAATTGTTTTTTCTTCAACCGTTAAAACAAAATAACGAAGATTCTTACAGTATATATACCAAGCATTTATTTATATTGACAATATGTAAGGTTTGAGTTGATACGGTGAAGTTATTATTAAATTTTTACTGTATATATCATAAAAAAATTCAAGAACATTATTCTTATAAAAATCTCAATAAATGTTCCTCGTTTAAATATTATTACAGAAGTATGTAGTTGTATTTGCAGAAGAAACATATGTATGAAAGAAAAACATTCCACATATTTTATATTCTAATCTATCAACATAACATTTGATTTCCCAAAAAAAAAAAATGGTATAATTAAACATTCCGTTAGAGAAAAATATTTCTTTTTAAAAAATTAAATATGCTATGATGCTGTTTTTGTGCTTTTTCATCAAGAACAGGAACGGTGCAATCAACTGTTTTCCACTTTCGGGAGAAAATCTGGGTACAATTGAAGACGCACCATACATCCATTGCCCTAAACATCTTCTCCAACTTTTAATATGCGCTCCGTCATCAAAGTTCACCATTATTCTTGCCTGCATTGACCTGCTTCTTTGCGCAAGTATGTTACTAATGCACAAATGAGCATCTTTCTATACGTAAAAAATAAGTTATCATCACAAAAATAAACACTTAAATAAGCGTTTATTCATAATTTGTTACAGTATAAAAATATGCAATTTTTGGTTTCAATATTAATGAATATAAATTAACTAGAACATGCATGTTTTGGTAGATACTTGATAGATATTGCCAGGTTTGGTCCCTGAGGTTAGATTAAATCATTTTCGTGTCGCTGTACAATATTTTGTAGCTAAATATCTTTGAGAGTAAACAATGAAGTATTGTTATGGAAAGCATCTTTGTCCCTGGGTATCACTTAGGTGATAATTTAACTTCAATTATTATTTTTCTGTGTAATTACAAAAATAATAGAAAATCTATGACATGAATCTACCAAGAATTACTAAAATTAAATATTATATACCCATATTTTAATTTTTTAAAAAAAAAAACTTCATATACATATTATAATTTGAATGCAGGAACAAAATTAGAAAAACTTATTTAGGAGGACTAATGAACGGATATACCGTGTTTAACGAAAGGATAAATTATATTTTATATAAATAGAGAGTACATGTAAATATTTAAATATGTATTTCTACTAAAAATAGATTTTGCGGGATGCCGTATATGGTCCCATGGTCACCCCTTCAACTCTGCACTTGAACCCGACTATAAATGTGGATGAAACGTGTACCGGCCACTAAGTCGTGAGTGGACATATATAACTTAAATTATTGTGTTGTAATATATTATTTTAAAAAAATAAATAAATAACAAGAAATGGTGACATTTCCCCAAATCCCAATCCTCTCAACCTTTGTTTGAATCTAATCGTAAATGTGAATAGGATGTGTATTAATCACTCATTTATGAGTGATAATATATTACTTAAATTATTGTGTTGTATCATATTCTTTTAAAAATAAGTGATGAAAATAGGATGATAAACCCCAACTTTCTCATAATTAAAAAAAAGTTAAGTGTGCGTACCATGATTTTTTTTAATACAAAAAACTATTGAAACCTATCCAAATTGATCATTAATAAAGTGATTCGGATTATTACTTTCACAATTAAAAGATATTTATTCTTATAAAAAAAAACTTACACTCATATATTATATTTTAATCAAATATGATTTAGACTCGAGCTTTTACAATAATGTGTACATTTTATTTGGAGGTACAATAATGTGTACCTTGGGAGTTGAATAAATGGTAGTATGATGCATTTATGGGATAAAAAGTTGGTAAAATGTGTTACTCACTTGTTGGGCAAGATCATTGTGGGGGATAGAAATCTTCCTTACATAGGTCCTTTGTAATGTGACGCGGATACAAATTCAATTATGGTTTGAGTCTTACCGAACTTCCCACAATTTATTGACACCTAAGTACGAAAACAAAATTCTGTGGTAAATATTTGTTCTTTCTCTCTTTTTTTTTTTTTTTTCCTTTTTTCCTCATATAGCCAAATGAATGACATCAATTTAGAGGTGGATTAAGATACACATATTTGCCTGGATTTTTTTCATGGTATATTATAGGAAATAAAATAAAATTCATTCCATCGACTGAACGAGAGTGAGAAAAAAAAAAAAAAAAAAAAAACACTTGACAACATAGAAGTATATTTATGTCTAGCTATCATTAGATGAAAAAAAACATAAGTAAAACTCGAGAATTGATTTCCAATCAAAAGCTCACCTATGAAAAAGTCCATACATAACTTGGATAATATTATATTTAAAAGAGAAACTTAGACAATAATAATTCGAGTAATTGCCTCGTTCATATATGCTACTTTCTTTTTCTTCCCAAAAAAAAAAAAGATATGCCCCTTTTCTTCCTTTTCTGTTTTGATGAATATTTGCTCCTCATGAATAATAGGATTCGTGTCATAAATGAAACTGATCGCCTATTGCGTTTTTATTTGTCTTTTCAATTTTTTCAACCTGTGTAACTGATGTAAAATTTCCACTAAACAAAAATTATTATTAAAAGTATTTACATATGCATCATGTTAAAACAACTTAAAAAAAATTAGTTTTAAAAATTGATTTTAATATTTAATCCTTTATGTGTCTATAATTTAAGAATTAAAATAATTAAAAGTTTTAATTAACCTTTTTATATTGCATCAATAATTATTGTGATTCTTAAATTTAGAATGCATATGAAGGTGGAAGTCAAACCTTTTAAGCGGTCTAACTCTTTATATACAACATTAATACGCTTGTGGGTTGTACAGTTGACATCACTCCCTTTTTTCTATCTTAGAGTGATAGGGTTTGAGTATTGTTTTCTATTTAGATATGAATCTATGTTTGTGGCAATTCTCCCACTTGTGTGTGAGTCTTTTCTTCCAATTTATATGAGTTATGTTTCGCATCATATCTTAGAATATGTATCAAAAGGTTATATTTATGATATTTGTATTTGTAATATGTATAATATAAAAAATCTTTCCCGCTTTCCTTTCATGTTCAAAAATAACTGTCAATGGAGAAGAGTAGTGGAAGTCGTTACCACACCCAATCCGTGTAGATTTTCATCCTTCTTAGAGTGTTTTTTTCCTCTTTGTTTTTGTTGTAGCGTAGTCTTTGTATTTGGGTATTGTGAGGCCTTTTTTGAGTTCTTTTGAGTGTCATCATGGGCGATGAGGAACTTGCAAAAATCTGTAGTAAGTTGTCAATTGATGGAGGAAATGAAGATGTTCTTGTTCGTAAGGTTGATCAGAATTTGCAGAAAAATAAACAAATCCTAATTGCCTAAAGTTTGCTAGGTCGCATCATCACTAACAAGGAGATTAATAGGGATGCTGTGAAAACTGTTATCCCCAAGATATGGAAGACTCGAAAAGGTTTGGAGATTGAACTTGTGTGTTCTAATACTTTTGTCTTTCATTTCAAATGTCCTTATGATAGGAAACGAATACTGGAGGGGGATCTATAGAGTTTTGATAAAAATATCATAGTTCTCAAGGAGCCTAAGGGGATTAGGAGGATGGATGATCTTGATTTAAGTCATACTCCATTCTGGGTTCATCTATTCAATTTACCTTTGGCATGTATGAATTGGGAGATGGGCACTTTCTTGGGTGAAATGGTAGGGTCAATATTGGAGGTTGCTTAAGATGAAAATGGCAATTGTTGGGGGAAGTTTATTCGTGCACCCGTCAACATCGATATCACCAAGCTGTTTTGTCGAGGCGTGAAGGCAATCATAGGTGATCCTGAATAGGAATGCTTAATCCCATTGAGATATGAACGACTCCCTAACCTTTGCTATTTCTATGGAGTTTTAGGCCATCAGTTTCGAAAGTGTCCTCTTAACATAAACAACATAACTTATGAGAGCACATTGAAATTTGGTCCTTAGTTGAGAGTGGGCGCTGATTTGGGGGGTAGAGGTCACAACAACAAAAAAGAAATTCAAAGTGTTTCTTTTTATTTGGGTGTACCAAATCAGGGCATCTTTATTTAGGATAATGACATTTCCAAAACAGATGGGAGAGATAGTCTTAGTACAGTGGACTAAGGAAAGATAGTCACAGAACTTGATTATGATATGGATGTAGTGCCAAAGGTCTATTTTCAGATGAGGGATACACAGGAGGATATGAATTTGGACGATCAGAGCACCAATGTTTTTATGGGGCAATTTTAGACCAATGTTAAGTCTGCTATAAGGATATTGGCTAGGATGGATGAGGTGCCTTCACATGACGTTTTAACCACAAACAATGTAGATATGGCCATATTAGATGTTGGGGATAGGGAGATACCAGATAAATTGGTTTCTGCGGGTGATATTTAAGTCCCTGCTACAACAGATTTAGCAATATTGGAGGCCAAATCTTTTAATATTGATATCTGTGACATGTTGCCAAAACATCACTAAGGAAAAATAGATGAGATGGGTTTAACTCATTTTCCAAAAAAGAAGTGGAAACGTGCAGTTAGAAGGAAACTAAAGAAGCCTAGTTTAATAATAAAGTATAATGGATCAGTCAAAAGGGGTGCTAACGTTAAGATCTAGGATATGTAGGATCTCAAGAGAGGAAAATGTTTGTTTCGAGATCATGAAACGGCAGAGGCTGGTTACCAGCCCCGCCGACATCAATGAAGATTTTATGTTGAAATGTTTGAAGACTAGGGGACCCTTGAACATTCAGAAATTTGTGGGAACTAATCCATAAAGATAATCCCCACCTAGTCTTTCTTTTAGAGACTAGGCTTAAGAAAAGGAAGAAGGAAAAGTTAAAGCTTACATTACGTTTTCAAAATGTTTTTGCGATTGATCGATTTGGCTCCGATGGTGGGTTGCTACTACTATGGAAGGAAGATGTGGATATCACCATACAATCATACTTCAAGGGTCATGTGGATGTTTGGATTGAAATGACAGAGGGTATCAGGCAATGATTTACAGGAATCTATGGAGAACCAAAACAAGCTTTCAGAGCGCAGTTTTGGCTTTTACGTAAAAGGTTGCACTAATTATCTCAACTGTCGTGACTTTTGAAGGGGGATTTTAATGAGGTTTTAAGGGATAAGCAGAAACTCGGAGGGCGTCTGAGATGTTCCAAGGTAATGACTGATTTCATAGAAACATTGAATGTGTGTGGCTTACTTGATTTGGGCTATAAGAAGCATCGATTTACATGGTCACATAGGCAAAAAGGTGAAGATTTTACAAATGAATGACTTGACTGTTTCTTGAGTGATTTGTAGTAGCGGAAATGTTTTCCCAAAGCACAAGTTATTCATTTAGATCAATGGAGTTTTGATCATAGCCTCGTTTACTAACAAATATTACTGTTGTTCAAAGTTTAACAACTCATGCAGCAAAAAGAAACCATCAATTCTAATTTGAGGTAGCTTGGATGGGGGAGACAAACTGCAAACGTCAAATTGAAGCATCATGGAAGTTGTTTCTCTCACGAGAACCACTTCAATATTTGAATGATAACTTAAAAGAGATTGCAGTTTGTCTACATAATCAAGAAACATGATTGTGACAACCACTTATGTGCTCTTCAGAAAGAATTAAAGAGTTGTAGAAAAATGGGTGGTAGAGGTCAACAGAAGGTGTTAGATATAAAAAAAGAATAGATAGTATTTTAGCAGAAAGAGAGATATATTTGAGGCAGAGATCTAGAGCACCTCGGTTTAAAGATGGAGATCGAAACACTAGGTACTTCCATTCTAAAGCATATCAAAAGAGGAAGCGAAATATGATTTTAGGATTGATGACCGAGGTGGGTTCCTAAGTAGAAGATAAGGCTGAAATAAAAAAGGAAATAGTTGGGTATTTCGCAACATTATTTCGGCCTTCGTGTCAGGATGACAAAAATCTAATGAAAATTCAAAATTGTGTGTCTAAAACAAAAGAAATAAACAGAAATCTTATGGGATCATTTACTAGCCAAGAGGTGGTTTTTGCTTTGAAAAAGACATCTCCTCTTAAAGCTTTTGGTTTAGATGGATTACTAGTTTTGTTTTTCCAACACTATTAGGATACTGTAGGGTCAAATGTGGTTGCTACTATGCTGGAAATCCTAAACAAAGGTGTGGATGTTGGCAATTTTGGTTCCAAATTGGTGGTTCTCATTCCTAAAATCAGAACATTGGTTCAGGTAAGTGATTATCCATTAGCCTTTGCAATACAGTGTACAAACTTGTAGTCAAAGTTCTTGCAAATAGGTTGAAATCAGTACTTGAGGACATAATCTCACTTAACCAAAATGCCTTTATCCCCGATAGACTCATTACTGATAACGTGGTGATTGGTTTTGAATGTTAACATAAGTTGTGCACTAAAAGAACAGGAGTGAATGGACAGATGACTCTCAAACTTGACATGAGTAAAGTATATGACAGAGTGAGTTAGAATTATCTAAGAGGTATAATGCATTATTTAGGCTTTAACGATTCATGGATAAATAGAGTTATGAACTGTGTAAAATCAGCTTCTTAAAGTTTTCTGATAAATGGAGAACCTGGAGGTAATGTGATTCTAACTCGAGGATTGCGACAAGGGCTACCATATATCTCCTTATCTCTTTTTATTATATGTTGAGGGTTTGTCAGCACTGTTACAACAAGCTGAAAGCGATGACTCTTTACATGGTTTAAGAGTGGCAAGGACTGCTCCCACTATTTCACATCTCTTCTTTACGGATGATAGCTTGGTGTTTATTAACACAAAGTAGGAGGAATGTAAAACTCTTCACCATATTTTGTCAAAGTATGAAACTCTCTCGGGTCAAATGATAAATTCCTAAAAGTCAGCTTTGGCTTTTAGTCATAATACTCCCCTTTCAATTGGAAATGTGATCAAAGATATGTTCTACATGAAAACAGTGTCTTGTCATCGAAATTATTTTGGGCTTCCATCAATGGTTGGTTGCAACAAACGAAAGCTTTTTGAGTTTTCAAAGAAAGCTGTTAAGAGTGCTTACAAAATTGCTTTGTTGTGAGCCAGTTGCGAGACAACAACCAGTTCACAAGATCCCCGCCCCCTCCCTCCTCCCTTCTCTTTAGAAATCTTTGTGGAATTTGCATTTACCTAACAAGATTCGTATTTTCAGTTGGAAGGCTTGTAAGGAGATCCTTCCTACCAGGCAACTGTTGACAAAACGGGGTATATTAGCTACTGGTGAATGTTCTTTATGCAATAAAGGCTTTGAGTCGATGGATCATGCTTTGGTTACTTGCTTAGAAGCTGTGAAAGTCTGGAAACAGGTTTTTGACTTTATCACTTTTCCATCTGTTAACCCAATTGATTATTTTGACAAGATAAACTATTTGTTGATTTCTACAAATGAACATGATATAAAAATGTTCGTTGTTATGTCATGGTTTATCTGATGAAGATGAAATCTATTGGTAAGAGGAAAGGATAGTGCTACCATTCATGATATATGGGCGAAATCTAAAGCAGTTTTAACTAACATAGAAGAGATTGGATGTGGTTCTAGTATTACGCTCTCAGCTCCAAATCAAATTCAAGGTTCCAACAGATGAAATCCCTCACCACCTTCTTTTTGGAAGCTGAATGTGGATGTTGTTGTTGATCTTGACAAAAGGAGGGCCGATGTGGGCATTGTTGTCAGAAACGACAGAGGAGAATGTGTGTCAATAGCAACATTTAGTGTAAGTTGCAGGCCAAATCCAGAAATTGCTGAAGCTGTTGCTCTTCTGAAAGGAATTCATTTTGTTGAAAGTAATGGGCTGTTGAATGTTATTTTAGAATCGGATGCTCTTAATATGGTGAATATGTGTAATGGATTGTTGAATATAAGAGGAGATGTTGACAATATCATCTCTGATATAAAATCTACTCTAAACAAATTCTCTATTCGAAAATTGTAGTATGTTCCAAGACTTGCAAATTCTGCTACATAGGGTGTGGCTAAGTGGGAGGTCACTCATTTTAATGGTATGATTTAGGATGACTGTTATTCATATTGATTAATATATTTAATTCAAATAGATGTATCGAGGATTTCCTCTATTTTTTGTTGATGTATATCATATTTCTTTGTTAAAAAAAAAAAAAAAAAAGACCGCGTTTAATCTTGTCACAACAAAATAAAATTAAGGGAAAATCCCAAAAAACCGATCGTAGTTTATAAAAATATTCATTTTACCACCTATAATTTTATTTTTATCCAAAATCCCCCATAATGTTAATAAAAACACTCAAAATATCATCTGAATGGTATAAAATGACGATAATATCCTTGACGATGACAGATTCCGTTAGGTTGACTTAGTTGACCATTTGACTTCAAGAACAAAAATGGAAATGTAATAAAAAATTAATTGAAATTGATTAAAATAAATTAATACAAATATATATATATATATTTTTTGAGATATATAACAATAAAATATTAAAATTGAAATTAAATAGACATTTTAAAACATAATTATATAATAATAAAAAAAAAAAACTGAAACCATTTCTTCATTTCATCTCCTTCTTCATTTCTTCATCTTTTTCTTCTCTTCATCGCCCCCGCTGCCGTTGCCACTCATCATCTCCACTTGTCTTCTTCTTCCCTTCTCTTTTCTTCTTCTTCTTCTTTCACTAATCTCATCGTCGTCGCCATCCATCTCCATATCTTCTTCTCCTCATCATCGTCGGTGCCGCCACCCATCTCCATTTGTGTTCTTCTTCCCTTTTCTTTTTTTTCTTCTTCTTCTTTTTCTTCTTCCATTGATCTCATCATCGCCTCCATGCATCTCAACCGTCAATGACTGTGTCGCACCCATCTCCACCATTACCGAGCCGACACACTCCTCTCACATAACTGACTAGGCTTCACCGTCCCCTCACCCACTCCTACCCTTTCGCCGGGTTGTCGTCATTCTTAAGAGTCTTTCCTCACCATCGTCAGTCCATCACTCAGATGTACTCTCTCCCTCTCACTCTCCCCTCATCGTGCTTTTCCTCGCTGGTGGTTGGCTGCTTACGGTGTCGTGCTTCTCCTTAGTTGATTTGGTTGTTGATTTTGATTGGTTTTGGTTGTTGATTTTGGATTATTTTGATTTTGGTTGGTAATGGTGTTAATGATTGACGATAATTGTGTTGATGATCGATGATAGATGATTGGGTTAATGCGGGAGATTTGGGATGATGATAACAGGATTTTCAAAACTGGGTTTCCAATCGCTAAAAACCCAGAAATGGGAGGAGAGAAAAAAGAGAGGGGGAGAGGGAAGAAGAAAAAGAAAGAGGTGGCAGTTGGCAGCAGTAATCTGGTGGAGTCTAGTGCTGGTGTGTTGGAGGTTGGTGATTAAGATTGCTGGTTATGAAAATAGAGGTTGAAGGCGAAGGTTGGTGATGAAATCATGGATCTCTTTTTTTATTAAACAATTTTTATATTAGTTTATATTTTTTATTTTAAAAAATATTTTAGAATTATTTTAGTTTTTAAATAAAAATATTGTTATCAGGGTTAAGATTGTCTTTTTACAATTTTTTTAACTTTTTTATTAATTTAGTAACATTAAGGGGGATTTTGAATAAAAATGAAATTAATATGATAAAATTGATATTTTTTCAAATTATACACATTTTTTTGGGTTATCCCTAAAATTAAAAACGCCGGGAAAGTTGCATGGAAGAGCAGCCGCCAAATTCGAATAGGGCAGTTATCTGTACCCTTTCATTAAATACCCCATCTCACGCCCAAAACGCGCACGCGACACGCCACACACTACACGCTCCTACCATCCCACTTTTTTTCTGACCCATCACATAACATAACACACATGGATGCATATACACATAAGTCGGTAACACATACATGATGTAAATCCATCATCATCACCCACATCCACTACTCGTGGCAGTAACCGCTACTCACTTTCTCCGCTGCCAGCCTATATATACCCTCCCCTCCCACGTTCTCCTCCGAAACCAACTCGTCGGTTACTACCAACTCAACTGACAACAATGGCCAAGGTGAGTCAACTCGGTCTCTCTCAACGCGTTTATTCTTTTTTTTTTTTTAATGGGTTTTTTTGTTGTTTCATATGTTCTCTTGTTTTTCTTTTTTTTCTTCTTTTGTGTTCCAGAAGAAGAAGAACCACGACCACAACAATGAGGGAGGAGAGAAGCAGAAGAAAGAGGGAGGAGGAGGAGGAGGAGATGGGGAGAAGAAGGAGGACAAGGGTCCAATGACCGTGGTCTTGAAAGTAGACATGCATTGTGAGGGCTGCGCCTCCAAGATCGTCAGATACGTCCGCGTTTTCGACGGCGTCGACAGAGACTCTGTCAAAGCCGATATTTCCTCCAACAAGCTCACCATTGTTGGCTCAGCTCTCGATCCATCCAAGATCCGAGACAAGCTCCACGAGAAGACCAAGAAACGGGTGGACCTCATCTCCCCCCAAATCAAGAAAGACAAAGAAAAAGACGACCCCAAACCCGACAACACCAACACCACCACCAACAAAAAACCAGAGGAGAAAAAACCCAAAGAGGTTTGGTTTTCTTTTGTCTACTCTGCTAGTTTTGGTCTTCCTGTCATGTAATAACTGTCTCCCATTTTTTAATTAATTAATATTATTTTAATATTAAACCGTTACAGCCACCGGTGACGACGGCGGTTTTGAAGATGGCGCTCCACTGTCAGGGCTGCATCGATAAGATTCGCAAACTGGTCTCGAAATTTAAAGGTGAGAGACTCACAAATCATTGCCTCCTGCGTTAAGAGTCCGTACCGTCAACGTAACGGTGGTGGTTTGTTTCTTCTTTTTTTTCGTTCTTTTTCTGGAGAGACTTGAAAGCGGCGTCGTTTTATAGGTGTGAAGGATGTGTCAGAAGACAAGCAGAAGGATTTGGTGAACGTCACGGGGACCATGGACGTCAAAGCGTTGACTGAATATTTGAAGGAGAGACTCAAGAGGCCCGTTGAGATTGTGCCACCTAAGAAAGACAAAGACGATAAGGAATCCAACGGCGGCGACAACAATGGCGGTGGTGGTGGCAAGAAGAAGAAGAAAGGCGGCGGCGGCGGCGGCGGCGGTGATGGTGGTGGAGATGGTGGGGAGATAGCTGAGGGCGGCGGTGGAGGGAAAATTGAGGGCAACAGAATGGAGTACTTGGGTCCACCCGGTTTTGGTTACGGGTACGGTTACTACGGGTCTTCTTATCCTGGATATCATGAGTACGGGTACCCGGTCGGACATCTGCAGGCACCTGCGCCCCAGTTTTTTAGTGATGAGAATCCGAATGCTTGTTCTGTTATGTGATTGTCGATGGATTTAGTGTAAGTTTGGCTTTAAAAAAATGGATAAATTGTAAATAATGATAATTAGAGTGGACATCATTTTTGGGGTTTGGTTTTTTTAGACTCTATAATTAGTTGATTTTGTGTTTCTAATATGATATGAGATCAGTAATGGTATTTTGCAGTTTTTTTGTATTGGTTTCTTATTTTATTGGTACTTGTTGCCTTTTTTGGAAGAATGTTTAGTCCCTTTGTTTAATATGATTTCCTAAAAGGGTTTTGAATAATTATAGAGATTTTTTTTTTTTTCAAAACAATTTAGGTGACAATGACATTCTAAACTCCAATATACAAAAATTAAAATCATTAGGTCATGTTAATATTCTTTTATATATATATATATATATGTTTTGACATCAAGTATAAATCACATGTAATAGTAATGAATGAATAGTCATGTGGTAGTTTCTGTATGAAGAAGGCAGCTGGATGGAGATACCAGGTGTAATATAAGTGAAATAATTGTGAGGGGTAGTGTGTGTGGAGGTGGACCGTGAAGGTTCGCATCCACGCGTAAGTGAAGGAGACCTGGAATCAGAAAAAGAGGATATACATATATTGAGTACAATGGTGACCTGGAAGATTTGTATAACTTAGTAATGTTTTTCCACACCTACCCTTCACCCTTTTCAATCTAATCTTCCCTTTTTGCAATTTTTTGTTGGGCACATGTATTCAATTTCTTTACCACAGTTGATAATGCCCACTTAAATTCATCTTTTATAGGGCATTGGAAAACTAATTCAAACAAGCGCTTTCTCAGTAGAATGGGTTCATTCTCGAGTAGATATATATATTTAAAAAAAGAAAAAAGAAATCTTTATTTACCTATTTATGATGCTTAATTATTTTTACAAACTCTTTTCTTATTTTTCTTGTAATTCAAAATATTATAAAATTATTTAGAAAATGATGCTCATAAGCCAATTTAAGATATTTTTCTATGTTATTAAAGTTAGGCTTGCTTGATGATAAACCCCACAATCCTTTACATTCATATCAACAAAAGTTACGGGTTCAAATTATATTCACTTCTAATTCTTAAATTTATAGTTAAAAAAAAAAAAACAAGTTATTGTTTATATATATATATACAGAATTTTTATGATCAGTGTCTACTATATTTAAAAAGTTAGAACGAATCAATCAATTTTTTTTTTTGTATTTTCTCTCTTATTCAATTCAAATGCAATAGGTGAATTTGATTGGTTCATCCATACTTTAAAAAATTAGGAAATACTAACCATAATTTTTTCTTTTGTGTAAATATATATACATAGATAAGGTCATTTTCTAATAAGGATATCTTGAAATTTTTATTTAAGATCATTAATTACGATAACTTATTGTCAACAGATCCTATCACTAGACTAGGATCTATTAAAAATTAGTAATTGTAATTAATGGTTCTAAAATGAAAATTTTAAAATGTTTTTACTTGAAAATTATCATATATATATTAAAATAAAAAGTAAGTATATTAGGCTACCCAAAAGTTGTTAACTTGTTATTCTTTGTTGCTGTCTTCATGTATTTGATATTTCACTCTTTTGAGCGTCCTTTTCGCAGGGCATTTCACAGGAATCAGCATCACGGGTTTGTTACAATACTGTCAATTAATAAATTTGCACACCCATGCAACTATTTTTGGTGAAACATTATCTCCATGTCACATCGCATGGGTTCCTATTTATCAAACACCTGACCATTGATTCATTTTTATATGTTGATTGTGATTCACCTGTCAATCTTTCTTATATCGTAAGAGAAAAACAAAGAAGAAAAGTCTGCTTCCATTTTGAATAAAGAAATGGGTTTAGCTACTATATTTGATTATTTTAGTTGACCAATTTTTCCGATTTAAAATTAAATAATACTGATTAAAAATTTAGTACATATCATTAAATCATGGGTTCGATCTATATCCTCCCACTCATCGTAAGTAGTTTTTTCACTTTATGTGAATAATCCTTTCTTATTTTTAAAAGTATAAATTCAGACCATGGTTCAGAGTCTCATCTCAGCTAATTCTAACAATGTTCTAATTTGGTGTCAATAGTTTAAAAAAAAAAAAGAAAAAATTAGTGCACGTCAATTCTTTAATTCTTATATTATCGAAGAGTCATGCTAATATGAGTCTTTACTTAGAGATGGAATCAAAATTTGTTTTTTTTTTTGTTTTTTTTTTTTTTTGAGAGATTATTATACTAAACAATTATTTTTGTGAGGGTGTTAAAGTGTAAAGGTTAAAATTTCTTTTTTTTAAAAAATATATATAGTTTTATTTTTTGTTTATGTTTGAAAATTTAAATATTATTTTTATCTACCTCTTCCGTTTTACTCTGTTTTTGTAATTTTTTTTTTTTAATTTTTGTAATTCTAAAAGTGAGTTAGACTTTAGAAGTTGGCAAGAATATTTCACAAGATTCCATATTTTATCCCAATAAATTTAATCTTCTATGTGTAGATATTATACATGTATGGTAGAATTTAAGGAAGAGGACTACAAAATGCACTCTCCCAATATATTTTTTAATCCATTCTCTATGCTGACACGTCTATAAATTTTGTATTTTCATTAAACTTTTAAACATAAAATGTATCAAAACTTTTACATTTTAGATATATATCAAGTATAAAAAATGTACAAATTTATGCATATATCATCCACTGAATAGAGAATTGATTAAAAAAGTGGATTGGTAGAGTGCATTTAACATTCCTGTACGACGAAATGTTCGAAAAAGTTCTTGAGATTAAAAATGTAAGAGCGAAGCAAGACTGGATATTAATCTAACGACATTGGTTATCTTATAATTATAATAAAATGGTACTATCCTCCACAATTTCAAAAGCAAAAATAAATAGGGAAAACTTCATTTGATTTCTGAGGTTTAAAAAAATATCAGGTTTTTAAAACCTTTTTAAAAACAGTTATTTTTATCTCAAATTTTTAAAAACTCTTCAAAAATGTTTAAAACCATCAGTCAACTGACGATCAATATTAATAAAATACGTAAAAAAAGATATTTTTAACTTAATAGTTGTTAGTTTTATGTAAATCATCGGATTATCTTAATAAAATAATGAATTTATAAGTTAAATTATCTAAAATACTTTTAAATTAAAATTGTTAAAAAATGATCTAAAATCATCATTGATCGTTAGTTGATTAACGGTTTAAAATTTTTTGAAGAGTTTTAAAAATTAAAAATAAAATAACTGCTTTCAAACAAATTTTAAAAATTTGATTTAACGTGAAATCAAGTTTATTAAAGTGAAGTTTTTCTAAATAAAAATCAATAACTAACAAGCATATAAGTTAAACAAGATCGAAGAAAGCGAGAACAAAGTTGGAAAATGAGCCACTCTACAATCACCAACTGGACATTCCCATTCCTATCAACCTTCATCTCCCATCTCCCATCTACAATTACAAAGCCACTAACCTAAATCATCACCGTTGCTGATCAATCAAGAGGACTCAGGTGGGACATCTGAATCTGATCGGACGGGTACAAAATCAATAGAAGACTACAAAGAAGTAGACGCAGGGTCCCACAAGACCAAAAAAAGACAGAGAGAGAGGAGTGTGGGACCTACCAATTGTTTGACAAAAGAATGAACCTGCGAAACACGCCTGGTGTTGTTATTAGGTGTATTATAATTGTAGAGAGAGACAGAGAGAGAGAGGTGGTGGTGTCGTTTTGAGGAGGTTGTAGTGCTGTTGCTGCCGTTTGTTTGGACAGAAGAGGACACAGAGAGAGGCAACACTAGAATATACAACGCAACGCAAATGCTATGATGCTGCGTTTTCGTGGAACGTACATAGCACAGGACTGCCGTGTAGTGTAGTCTTTTGTGGCTTTAGCCTTTGGTGGAGCTTTTATACTTCCGGTACAGGAACACGACACGTTTGTGTCACTGATCTACATCACTTTTTCTTTTTCTCCACATACCTTCGCATTTACATATCACCCTTCTATTTGGAAGTGTATTCCACTAGAGCCATTCATTTGCTGTCTCCAATGCAGGCTTTTAAAGTAGTTAATATAATATAGTTTAATTTAATACGATTGGTGTAATTAATTATTTTTTTTTTAAAAAAGGGTACAAAAGTCGTTAGAAAACATGTTTTGTTGAAATATTTAAAAAAAATGATTAAATATTATACTAGAAATCAGCGTTTAAATGAAATGGGTGAAAGCAACTTGTCTTGATGATAAAGTGGAGTCTATCCACCGATATCTCTAAAAAGGTTGTGGATTTAACTCATCAAAAATTTCATTAAGTGTTGATTAAATTTTTTATTTTATATGAGTAGCACTTTTTTGTATATTTAGAAATAAATTTTAGATTATGTCATAAAATCTTATTTGAAGGTTCTGACAGTTGTAACTGTATTTATAATTATAAAAAAAGAAAATGACATTTAACAAATAATCATTATCTTATATTTTTGGAGGAAGATTTTAAAATGATCTTCAAATTAGCGTATAATCTAAAATTAGTCATTCAATAACTTTTTTTAGTCAAGAGACTTTTCTAGACAAAAAATGTTTTCAAGCATCTAGAACCCTAACTCAATATGCAATGTTGGAAAATTTATGTGCAAATCGAGATAGGAAGAGAAAAATAGAGAGAAAAATTGTTAAAGGGAGAACTGGAAGAGAGAGAAAGATAAAGAAAGAAAGGTAGTAGTTGAAGATAAAAAAGTTTCTAACAAGAAATGGTGTAATGACAATACTAAGAGAAATAAATGATAAAGTGACGTTTTTGGCCTTTTGTGATGATAGAGTTATTGTTCCGAATGGACAAATTCCTTTATTTCATTTCCTAGAAATTTTACATGCTAAGATTAGAAATTTGTTGGCATTTATAGCTTGTCTATACATTTACGTGTAAAGTTTTTATTTAAAATTGACATGTAAAGAGTCATTTTTGTAATTACGGTGGTAAGTTTTAATCAATACTAATATATAAAATTTTATTTTATATCCAATATGAAAAATCCTAGTTAATATTGATGTGTAAAGTTTCATTTTAGAACCAGCATGTAAAGTTCAAATTAACACTCGGTGTGTAGAGTTGATGAAAATTGAAATTGAGTTTTATTCTTTATGGATTCATTATTTTCTTACTCCACTAACACTAAATTGTCCATACATGTGAAATTTTTTCCATGCATTTGAAAATTTTCCGTAGCTTTGATAGTGAAGCCTTAATGAATATGGTAGATCGGAATGTATATAGGCACAACAAAATTTCGACAAAACTTCAGGAGGAATATTTTGCAATGCTTGGGTAGAGAAAGTAGAGAAAAATATAAAGAGAATTAAAAAACAGAGAAGACAGAAAAACTTAGGGGTAAGAAAATTAAAACATAAGAGCATATGAGGGATATTATGGTCAGATCAGTTGTTAAAGTTGACAAGAAAATAAAAGTCATTGGGATTTTGACTACATTTAAAATTTATCATGCTTTAAGGGTAAAAGCAGAAATTTCCTCTTATTTCTAAATTACATTTTTTTAGACTTTTATTAATAGGTAAAATTATAATTAGTTGTCAATGAAACCATGAATACATAAATATAAAATTAATAACAACACCTATCAACAACACTAATATGTGACAAACAATTTGGTATTGAATTGAACTGAGTGTATTATTTATCATCAGAAATAGAAAAAACTTCCTATATTATGAAATAAAACCCCATCATGAATGCCAATGCCAGGTTAGCTTTGCTGTGGCTTTTTTAACAAAAACAGAGGCAAGGACACGACCCCGCACTTACTCGTTGTTTGGTGCGCACGTGCATCCTCACATTAAGCTGATGAGGTCGTGCAAGATCATGATGTGAGTGGCATGCATGCATGCATGTTACATGATGATGCCACATGCAACATCACCCCATGCAATTGAATCGAAACCCCCTTTCGTCTGCCTCTGCGAAGCAAACCGGAACGTTCCTTAAAGACTAGGGAAAAAAGGGGAAACAATGAAAACGCTTTTCGAAAATGTTTTTTGTTTATTGAATATTTTGGTAGTGACACAAGCATGAATGTCTTTGTAGCTAGTGGTGTTAGTAATTCCAAAATTTCTTTTTCTGGTGAATGGGTAAGTGACACGTGTTGTTTGAAAATACATTTTACAAAAATGAAAATGAAATATCGAAGGAATATTCTACCTACACATACAAGTTAGCGACTTCTTACCCAATCTAAACGGATGATGTAAATATATATTTTTCATGTTTATGAAACTTTGAATATGAATGAGAGTTGATTCCAAGGCCATGTGATCTAAAGCTTGCTTTGAATCCTTTTCTTTAGATGTGATGATTGCATGAGCTCAAGTCCACGTGGAAAAGTTGTGATCAAAGCAGAAAAAATATGTTCATTTTGATTGAAATGTCCTTTTCATGGGTACATCCATTATGTTTTATAAAGAATTTGAAAACTATGCCAAGGTGGTTTTTCTTCTTTTTTTTTTTTTCCTATCTTATCCAAGAATTTGTTAATAAAATCATTTATTATAATTATAAGATTACATATAATTAAATTATTAATTAATTACTGAAAAAATATATTTAAATCTATGTATCCACTCATAATTTGAATAGTTAGCACATATCTCATTTATATCTATAATTGGAAATTGAGTCACAATGTCTACATTTACCTGTATATTTGAAGAATTTTCTCTTTTTATTATGAAAGTAGATTTATTCTATTATAGATGTATTTTTTCGAACCGTATATAATATTTAATTTCAACAAATCTCAACAGATATATAATCATTAGTGACAATAGATTTTTGATTACATTATAATTATACCCAAAAAAATGAATAAAGATTTATACCTAGAAAAAAAAAAAAGCATTTGGTAATATATTTTATTTATTATGGACCGAGCATTACCAAGGAAGAGTACGTAGTTACTTCTATGAATGACTATGTTTCATGATATTTTGTTCAATTGAACAATCAACAATCTAAACAAAATTTAGTTCGGTATTAGATATATCATGACACTTTATTTTTTAGCGAGTTTATTAATTAAGCTAATCTTTATTCAACCTATGTGTTGTTATGTTGATTAACTACTACTTCTAGAAAGGAAAGACATTAATAAAAAGAAAAAGAAAAAAAGTTAAAAGTATGAGGTAGGACTTTTTGATATTCAAATTTTGGGGTAATGGAATATTTGGAGTTTCTTTTTTTTTTTTTTTTTTCTTTTTTTAAGTGAGTCAAGTCTAATAAAATTGCATTGAAATGAGCTTTATGTTGCAATTGCATTTCCTGGAATGTCAAAAAAGATGAAACGTAAAGCAGAGCAAGGTTTCAATTCCTGCGGTTGTCTTTGCTTATAAAGCTTCTTAATTTATTTTCAAATTCTCCTACCAGGTTTTTGCAAAAGGGAAACACAGGAAAGGGGTTGACTTGATTTATTTGTTTTCAAAAAGTTGACTTGAAATTTTTAAAATTGATTTATTAATATTGTTATATTATATAGAAACTAGAGTTACAAAAACCAATTCCTCAAAGTCTATCCCTAACTACAGTACTGCACTAATGTTATTGATTTATTATTTTTTGTTAAAGTTTTTTTTATATTAATCACGAAATAAGTTATGACAAAATATGTCCACTTCAATCAAATTATGCTATATGATACATGTAATCAATCATGTAATTCACATTTCACATATTATGAATTTATTAGTTGGGACACATAAAAATTTCATTCACAATTTTTCTAACTTTTGTGTTTTCTTATCAGTGAAAAATATTGCAAAGTAAAGCAACTAGTAAATGGGTCCCGTATATTTTAGAACAAGATTGTTAACAAGTTTCTATCTTATCGTACTAATTGTAAAGCATCTATCAGCAGAAGAGTTGATAGCTTTTCTTGGCACTTCTAGATAGATACAAAGAATCAACAAGGTTTTCGAATCACATGACAGGAAATTGTTTACATTCATGCCATAAACCTATTGATAAAATCTAATTCTCTAGTTTGGAACATATATAAGTATTTATGCATTAGATACCATAATGTTTATTTTTAAGAAATAGTTTAGTTCACTAAAATTGAAGAGAGCATATATTGTTCACATCAATAAAATTGTTGGTTCAAATTACATTTCTTTGTAAAATTCCTGAATTTATGGTTAGTAAATTTTTTTATTTTACTTATTATTTTTTTATGCTATTTTTTTTAAATATTAATTTATGTTCAAAGCAACTCTAACTATATTAGTTATCTATTGTCCTTAGCTAAAGTGATTAATAATGTGATATTTTATTAGCTTTAACAATTTTTCATATTATCAGCTATTTGAGAAAAGTTGAATCACTCTAATTAAATATAGAGAGCAAGAAATCTCAATCAAACTCTTTATTTTATTATTTTAATATTTAATCGGTGACAAAATAAATAAAATTTTTTATTGAAAAAATAAATTTGTATGAATTTTTAAAGTAGAGAGAATGGTTGGAGCCATTCAATTAAAAACTGCTAGTTAAAATAGTTTTCTTGTTTTTTTTTAACTAAAATCTAACTAATATTTAGAGAGTTTTCATGAAGATATTCTAAGCTGAAAGAACACAAGTGCAGCTTCTAATAAAGTTAAAAAAAAAATAAAAAAAATAAAAAAAGAAAAACGAAAAAGCTAGTTAACTGAAAATCTCGATTTTAACTAAAGAAAGCAGTAACACTCATTAGCCAATGTCAAAAGTAAGTTTCTAGATCAATCATAATCGAGAACCTGAAAGCCCTTTTTCACTTTTCAATTTTCTTTTGAGTCGCATCTCACAACCGGAAATCGAAGTCTTCCAAAAACCCTAAGGTCAATATAGCGATCATTACACTTCATGAAAAAAGGATTCATAGGTTAGGTCTTAGGTGTTGTAAATCCAGTCATCAAATCAGGTTTATAATTTTCTCAAAAAAAAAAAAAAATTCAGGTTTATAATAATTCAATGTATATATCAATACATCTGGATAAGTTCTAATTTTTAAACTTGCAACAGATAGGGATAGGATTAGACTAAAATATTTTAAAGTCTTAATTAAAAAAATGATTTTAATATTTATCTATTTATTTTTATTCAATTCAAAGGTTGTTAACAATTTTGAATTTATTTATTTTTTTTCACCACTAAATTGAGTTAAAATGGATGGATGACTATTGAAATCAATTTTTAAGTCAAAATTTTAAATTATTATAACTTCAACCCTCCCACACATATAAATATACTAGATGATATTCATTTATAATTTGTATACTAAATAATATAAAATTCTAAAAAGTAAGGAATATACTTATTTGATTTTTTTTCATCACGGGAAAGTGAGCTGCAAAATTACAACTTCTTCTACAAGGTACAATAGAAGGTGTTCATTGAAAAGAATAGCAATGAAAGGAGCCTTTTTGGAATAATTTTTTGAAGCTTCGAACTCACTTTTCTTGTTCTTCGTCGGTCCGTCTCAACACGGCAAAGAAAAGTCTCGAGTCCTTGCTGATGCTGATTTAATCGATTAAGAATTTTCTTCCTTTCATCGAGTGTGCATAGAAATAGAAAGCAGACATAATAATTAAGAGGAAACAGGATCGACCATAAATCAAACATTTTTCTATTTTGTTTGTCGTGACTTGTTTAATTTACACTTCCAAGTCAAGGTTCAAGTCTTCATGATCTGAAAACTGTGAAAATTACATGCATCATGGAAGATGCATGATTACAAAGTTGAATGTGTAAAATTATAATTTCGATGACCATGTTTTTCCGAAGAGGACCAAAACCCCAATTGTATGGACTCGTAATGATCAACTTCTTGTTGACTTAATTACATTATTATTTGTTTGTTTTGATTCCATAGATCTTGTTCTGTATTTTATAGCAAGCTGAACGGTTCTAAATTAAGCTTTCAATTTTAATCCAATCAAATCGTATTTAGGAAGATTAGAATCTATTTTTTCATAATCAACCCAATAATTATTATAAATTAAAATAATATATGTTATTATTCCTTTTTTTTTAAAAAAAAAATCTATAACTGAAGAGTTTATGATACGTGTATATACACATCTTTGTATGACACTTGTGATTATGCATATCTCTATTCATTTAGATTGTAAAGATCCAAGTCCCATCAAATATATTGTACAAGTCTTTCATGAGTAGTTTCTCTCTTTATTATAAGAGTATCTCTTGTTATAAAAATAGATATCTAGACTTTTATGAGAGTGGTTATCGAAACTGCATAAATAATGATCTAATTTGATAGGTAAATAGACCTTTAATTTATCTAGTGTCAACTTTAAAAAATAATAATAATGAGATGAAAGTATATAAACCAATATAGCGAAAATTATAATTTTGTATTACAATTACAAATTGTGTACAAAAATCTAGTATATCACCATTATTCATTTCAGACATATTAAGGTATTTCTTTAACCTAGGAACATGTGGAATAGAGAGGCGTGTATATATGATGACCCATGAATTTCAAGCACAGTTTGTAGCCTGATTTCTGAACGTGCATGTTGTTCGATGCCATCATGCATGTATGACCATGCACGAATGTGTCTGAGAGATTCCATGAAGATATTATCAACATGATTGTTGCATGATATGAGTTGATTTAGTTCATCAATAATAGCCGTCAGGTTACTAATCCTTCCTATTTCAACTAAACACTTTAAAGAGCAATTAATTTAATTTGTATTATTACAAACCAGAAATAGTTGATTACTTTTTAATAATTTGTATTATTACAAACCAGAAATAGTTGATTACTTTTTAAGGTAAAAAACACAAGATATAGTTGTAAGTCTTCTTTTGATATGAGTTATTATCTTTCAGTCATGAGAGTATTTATTTGGACTGACAGTGTTTAGGTGTTAACAATAATAATAACAATAATTTGTATTCACATTGGCCCAAAAGTGAAATTTACAGGTATTGGGCCGTGAACTGGGCCTTAATGGAGTCGATTTCTATATGCAAGGCAAGTTGTTTTATCATGTAATTTTAAAAATTACTCGAAATCTAAAATAAGGGAACAAAATTTTGAAATAAAATATTGAACTTAACGTTTATTCTATCCAAAAAGCGATTGCAAAATTCAAGCTGTGTATCTTCTAATTCTTCGTCTCTTCCAGTGTGACTTCTTACCTAACCTAGCTAACAAGCGTTTGTATCTGATCAATTGTTTCTATTTACCTGTTTCTTAATTGTTTTTGTCTTTTTGTTTTTGTTTTTATCTCTAACAGGAAAACGAGTTTAATATTAATATTTGCAAGAAGTGAAAAAACATTTTATTCTTAAGGTAATTTAGCTGAGTTAATACGTTTATAACGGTCCAATACAATTACATAATAGTTATTGTATGTTGGATTAAAATTCAATATTTCAGATAACTTAATATGTTAAAAAGAAATTAATAATATTTTACGTATCTCTTGCAACAATACTTTACTATTACAATAGCTAAATATAAGTCGCATGTTAACCAACCATATCCAGTTATTTCTTTAAAAAAAAAAAAATGTACATTTCTATTATATTTTGATAGATAGAAACAAAAGTATATACTTTTAAAATTGATTTATAATCACGCCAACCTCAGGAACAAAAAAAAATCACATTAATTTGAAAAAGATTTTGAAAATCTAATGTGGGTGGAAGAGGCTAATCAAACAAGTAATAAGAACAAAGTGCACGTGTAGTTCTCAAGTCTCAAACAAAGTAGGTGGGCCAGAGAATAATTTGGGCCCATCTGCACACAGCTTCAACTTCACTGACCAATTTCGGCCCTCCACTGTAGGCTTCTTTCCGTTCGTTTGATTCTATTGCAGGGCCCCCACGGCCTCAGTGGCCCACCAACCCCATCAAAATATGCGAAGTTTTCAATAAAAACAACAAAATTATTGCGAGTACTAACAATAACAAATAGTAATAGAAGGATAACATTGCTAGACACATCAAGTTCAAAACGTGCCTTTTCTTTATCCTAAAAAGGGACTTCGAGAACTGGATTGGAGGACATGATTTTGTGGCTAGCCCACCATGTATATGGTTTGTGATTTCTTGAAAAGTTTTGAAAAACACCAATAGATCTTAAAATAAAGGAAGTGATCTGTCTTTTGTTATTTTATCTTACTTTATTATTTTCTGGATCAAATCATCACTTTAATTGAAAGACTTTTTAGAAACTATTTCAATTCAATCCATTCAAATTGGTTTTTCTCTTGAAATCACAAGAAAAGAAAGAAAGAAAGAAAATATTACCTTAGTATGCTAATTCTAACTTTATTTAAGAGTCTTTTTTTTTTTTTTTTAAAGATACTGAATGAATATATTTTGCTTAGATATTATTAGACTGAATGAACATATTTTGCTATTAAACCACATTGAGTGGTACCTGATGTAAGAGTTGCGTTACAAAATCTAGTCTTTATTATTTTTAGAACAAATATAAACAAACTCCTCTTCATCTGATAATTGGACTTGAACATAAGATATTTTGTATTCACATTGAATTTAGTCTTCTCGCCTTTAATATTATACTAACATTTCATAATTACAGTTCCTGTTCTTCTCATTGAATTTTATTAAATCAAATACGTAGTAAGAGAAGCACTCAAATTGATCATGATAGTGTCTAACTAGTGTCTTTTATCAGCTTCGTTATCATATGATCAAGATGGTGATTGGTGATATTTATCTCCCACTATGAACTGCTTTGACACAAAATGCTATTTTGATTAATGATTGATAATTTAGTCATTTTTTCATGTTTCGTCGTTACCTCTTTATGAACAAATTGATCACTCATTTTGAGGCCATATTTAAAGTATTTACATCCCCACCTAATTTTTTTATACTCCACATTTTCTTTTCTAAGCTGTGAATTGTCTCCCAAAGCAATTCACAGCTAGAGGTCGGCACGGCAGTCTAGAATGTTTGACTGATGGCATTAGATATGATAACCACATATATACGGCCGGCAACAAGAAACAATGAATTCTACTGAAATTAAAAACCTAAAATAATTGCACAAAAACTTAAAACCTAAAATAAATGCACAAAAACTTTCTCACAGTTTTGAACTATTATTAATGCAACAGAAAATATAAACCAAACTGCACTTATGTTTTTTTTTTTTTTTTGGAAAAAAAGAAATATAAACCAAATCTTGATGTGCCTGAGTGGGATTTAATCTCTAACACATCGTATATAATTTATGAAGGATTTCACCAGCTAAACCAACTGTTTTTCATACAATTAATGTTCTTCACCCAAAAAAGAGGACACTCTCAAACTCAACAGTATTATATTGAATTTTTGTACTGTGATATGTTCATATGTACCATGAAAATAAGGTGACTAGCACCGCACTTCCATCTTCTTTTATCATGTCACTCAATTAATATTTTGATTTTTAATACTATTTAAAATTATAAACTTCTTATTATACCCTTGATGAAAGATGGGAAAAATTTGTCTCTTTTTTCTTCTTCTCTTTTCTTTCTCCTCTTTGTTATTCGAGTTTGGAACTCATGAATTTGGAATCACAAATCAAGTTACTGGAATTGGCAAATTAAGCTTCTTTCTCTTTCTCTTTCTCTTTCTTCTCTTTCTCCCTATCATTCCATCATGTGCAGCGATTTAGGAAAAATTATTGTGTATTTTCAAATATTTGTTTGAAAGAACTATGGGTTTTCTAAGTTTTAAAACTATAAAAAGATATGGATTTATGTTAAAGAAGTTTAAGTATTGAAATTAAATGAAAATGGAAGGTGAGGAGCCATTGAAAAGAAGAAACTACGTTTTGTGTTTAAAATTACAATATTTTTTTAACTTTTCTTTTTGTTTGATACCTATTTCTTTTGTTCAGTTTTATTTTCTTTGTTTGAAACTTATTTCCTTTGTTCAAGACCCATTTCTCAAGACCGATATTAAACACTTTTGAAAAACTTTTGAGGAAACAAATGATGTTAGATTTGAACCTATAATATATTATCGGAATTTTCTTGATGAGTAGAATAAGTTTTTGTCAATCATATTTTCAAGTCTAGACATCTCAACTCCTATTTTTACATTTCTCTGTTGCTGGATCTGTTAGTTTGAAATTGAAACTCTTTTTTTTTTTTTTTAATTTGTTCAATTTATATACTAAGGTACTTTTGTCCAAAACCCATAATAAGTACTATTAAAACTCAAAGTAATGATTTGGTGATAAAAATAAAAACTCACCCAATTATGAATGCTATTTAAAACAAGTTTTCTTATATATAAATAAATAGTTTTACAGTCTATAATTAAAATTTGTTGAGTTATGAGTTATGACATGATATATATATATACACACACCCTAAGCTTGCCTTTATTTGTTATTATTTTTTCCAGAGTGAATCGCTTGCCTTTATTTTTGTGATGTGTGATTCATTTCTCTATCATCTCTAATGTACTTTATATGTGAGACTCAAACAATATAAACTCAACTAAACGTGTCTCAATCATGTAGCAAGTTTAACTTGCTTGTCGGATGTAATGGATTTTTTTACTTACTATTATACGTTATCATAAAACTTGAACCTATTCTCACTCACATATCCAAAGTACGTCAAGAATTATCTTGTGCACGTAGAATTATCTTAAGCTGGAAGATGTAAATACAATAGTTGACAAGTGTGAGTTAGGGTAATCTCTATCTCTCTCTTTTTTAAGATTTTTTCAAAATTAAGTGATATATTAACATAAAAAGTTAAAGGTGTTTAAAATTATTTTCTCTCTCATGCATATAAGCTGTTCACTTCAACTAAAGCAGGAAAAAAAAAGGTTTAGATAAGGGTTCTAACTCAATGAGTTGTAGAAGGTCTCATCTCTTCAAAAGTAAATGTATATTCAAGTTTAAAACATTTCTCATCAACATATTTGTTCTCTTTTTTTACTCAAACATTTAAGCGGTAATGAACTCATTTAGAATTAAACAACTTGTTTCTAAGTAATAAATCATTTGTATATTTCATCTTTAATTGTGCACATATATGTAGTTTGAAAAACAACATACCCAGATGAAGGTCATAGCTGCCTTAATTTCTAGGAAATACAGGAGAAATGCTTCAATTCTCGATCAGAAGGAGATAAGAAAGGTCCCACTTACAGCCTAGCTCCAAAGTTTTGATTAATGACCAGTGGTTGATAGAGATAGAGAGATAGACAGATAGAAGCACTGATAAAGAAAGAAACAACACTTCTTTTTTGTCCAAGATTACTGCCATTGCTAGCATATATAACACCACCACGCGGTTAAATAGTCATATTCAAGTGGACTGTCAGATGTCTGAAGACACTTGTCACTTCTTTATTTGTCAATTCTCTAAATCCCACGTGCTCAGTAGCTTTGCTTCACGTGGCCTGAGACCAGGTGGGTTTATATCATTCTGATACTGACACATTAAATGACCATCTTTTTTTATTATATCTTTACTATCGACATGATTTATGATACTGTGTTATGGTATCTCCCCATTTATCTTCAATAAATATCTCTTCTCTCTTTAATCTCTCAAAAACTTTGCATTGCAATTTGCAACTCTCTTTCTCTCTCTCTGTCTCTATAAACAGATGAATGAATTTCTTGCCTTACGATTGGTATGTTGCCAGCTAGCTAACTCTCAATGAGATAGATAAGTTGCAGCAGCACATCTACGTACGATTATGATGATGATGATCAGTATAATAAGCATTATTGCTGAGATGTAGCCTTTATCTGCATTTGCACCTGCATCTGCATCTGATTGTGTTTATTTGGTTTCTGTTTCGAAAACCAAGGCCACCAAAAAGTCTTACATGAGGAAGTGAGTACTACTACTGATCATATCAACGCAAGCTAGGTTCAGGTGCCGGTGTATTTGCAGATAAATGCCATTTTAGTTACTTGCTTCCACAGTTTCAAGTCTCTTTCTCTTCATGTTATCAACAGTTTCACCAAATATTGACTATTGATTATGGATCGTATGTGTGATGGTTTTCTTTTTTTCTTTTTTTTTTAATAACTATTTGTGTATAAGAGAGAGCTCAGAGAAATTAATTTCTCTGTTGGTATTCTGTGTGATTTAAAAGGGATTTTGTTTCACGGATTCTTTGAATATAGATCGATCAACGAACAAGGGGATTGATAAAAGTAGTAGTACTGCTTTTTTCGAATATAGGGCTTTTCAAGGTAAAGGACTCTTTCTCTCTCTCTCACACACACGTAGACATATATATATTGTCACTTTTAGGAAAATATATAAATAAATAATATATAGCTTGCATTATTTTGAGGCCAATACTGATGATGAAATTGATGAATTGCATATCGCTCTACTGCTGTTAGCTTAGGGCCAAAATTAGCCTGATTACACCATCTGAAAGTTTTATGTCACTGATCTTATACTACACCACATTTTAACCTGATCCAGTCATCTAAATTAATTTGATCTTCTCTCTAGATATTATACAATTTTTTTTGTGAATTGAGAATGACCACATCTAAGCTAAATGTTGCTTCTGATCTTGAAAAGCGTTGTTAACCTGCAGATGTACAAAGCTTGGAAGATGTATCAGAAAGTGGGTCATATACTGCTAGTTATGATCAACAACTGAAACCCTAGGTAAACCCTCGAGGAGCATCTTCTTGTGTCATGTACCTTGGAATTGTGTATTATATTTGCCTAGCTATTGGGCTTCTTGAATTCTGAAAATTACATGCTCAAAGAATATCAGAAGGATGCATATGTGTATATATAAATAAAACAAATTTAAACGAGATACATGAATATCTAATCAAATGATGACTATATGTATAATTTTTATTTATTTAGAATTACAAGGAATTAAGAATCAGAATGGCTCTTGTTTTATCAATTGTTTGCAAAAAAGATTACATGTCCTGCCTGATTGGAAAGTAGTAATATTGCAAATAGAATGACAAAAACATAACAAGCTTTACTTCACACAATTTTTGTTAAATTTCCTGTTCATCTTAATTAAAAATGAAGCCTCTATTTGCTTTAATTTGTACTTGAATTTTGTAGTGTGTTATTTATTAGGTCGGCCTCATATAAGAGTTTGAAAGCGAACATATGGTGGAAAGGACCGAGCTACAACGTCAGTGCCTTGTGCTAGTAATTCATTTAACAAGAATAAGGTACTTTATGGTGACATCAAATTAATGTACCGAGAGGAATAACTTTACCTTTCGGTTGTTATATCGATCCAACTTTATAATGTCATCCTCATATAAGAATGTCAGGAATCGATTTATACAATCAAACCTTCAATATAATTTTGATCAAAGTTTTTATTTTATCATATATATTTAAAGCTTATCTATGTTCACTGGGAACAAAGTACATCAGTAAATAAATTTTAACCACATTACTGAAAAAATTTCAGAAAATAATATTAAAACTATTGTGAGTTTTTAAATTAGTACTAAATTATTAAAATATATACATTTTTAGATTGTTAGTGTTTACAAATGATACTTCGCTAACAAAAACAATAGGATGTGAACTATGATCATTTGTGGTCCATTGTTTGTGATCTATGACCTTTGTTCGCAAATAATAATGATGTTAAATAATTTCATTTCAATAGTTTAGTGTTAGTTTCAAAACTCGCGCTAATTTTTGTGTTAAAATAAAAAATTTACCTATGATTTATAATTATTCATCCAATGCCATACATTACTTGCAGGCTTATATACGATGATGAACTGTTTGTATAAGAGATCCATAAAACATGGGAAGATTAGGCTTTTCTTACAGGTATGTTTTTTTCTCCAATTACATTTAATTAGGTATAATCTAGGTTCGCTGCTTGCTTTATTTAAAAATCCCAAAGTGAGAAGGATTCAATTTTATAATCTCTAACACAACAACAAAACCAAATGTGAAAATGGAAGGAAATAACACTCACTTCCCTTCCTCTTTTACCATTATTATTGGATTAATAATTTGAGTTTTAATAGCATCTAAAAGTAAAAACTTTCTATTTTATCCTTCATGAATGTCTCGAGTAAAGACCATATGTCCTGAATTTGGGAACTTAGGTATCAAATTTGGAAACTTAGGTCCTAGATATGGGAAATTGGTCTTAATGAAATAATCTGAAACCTATTCGTTAGGTTTAACTTAAACAACCTATTCGTATAAGTCCCGACCAAGACTACCACATCTCGAACCATGGGCCATTTGTCTTGAACCCTACCCATTTTAATCTCTCTTTCTCATTTTATAAACCCTAATATAATAACCCTAACTTCATCAATCAAAGTAATCAATCCATTCATATTGTCAAACTTTGATGAGTTCTTCATCAATGTCGTTGATTGCCTTTTCATTATCTTCTTCCATTGTTGGCATCAACCAATCATGAGTTTTCTCGATCATCTTCTCCTTCTCTCTCTCCCTCTCTCTCTCTCCCAATCTATTTAGGTTGTTGAGTTTTTGTTTCCCTTTCATATAAGGGTTATTTTATCCACAACATGAAATAAGTATCATATAAACTCAAACTATTGATTTGATGACATTTTCAAAACTTAATAAATAAAGAGTGCTAATAAAAAAGAGGCCTCTGAAAAAAATTACCAATTAAACTAATGAGTACCCATCAAATAAAGAATCAGTTACCTATAAAACGCTTGATATTAGAAGAGTTTCAACATTTTTTTAATATAGTTTGAGGTAGAATATATATAGTAGATTAATTTAACAAATATATTTTTATACATTTTGTAATAAAAATACATAAGTTGATTCAAGTTTAATAGATTTTGTCATATTTCTATGCATTATAACATTCATTTGTTCTAAAAAAATGAAATCCAATTCGATCTTATTACAATTGAAATTATTATTAAATTCAATCTATTATTTTCAGGAAAAAAAAAAAGAGTTTGTTTAACTTCAATTGACAGAAATCCAAGGTGAGAGTATATTTCATGAGCTTCTTTAAGAATTGATGAATTTTTCATTACTATTTAGATTCAACCCAATCGTTTGATTATTCATCAACGTCTCAGCTTGCTCTAATGAAATTTATCGATATAAGAGGATTAGTCAAGATTTTGAAGTAATTTATTTCCTTAAAAGATCTCATATAAAAGTTTTGATATGATGCTAACATGCATGTGGCCAAATGTGAGGACAAGAAAATAAAGAAACATCGCCTTTTAGCATGAAATTAATAAAGTTGTCACATATAAACTGATCATGATAGTTATCTCTTACTTAGGGCCACATCTATATTCTCAAAAATCTTCACTGGAGCCAGCGTCAAGCAACCCACACGCAAAAGCAACCGTACCTTCTCAAGTTTGATGTAAAATGATATTCCAACTGGCACGCACTGAAGATAGTGAGGGAGGGGACTGAGTTTGAGATCGATGATAAAATTTGGTCAAGACACATAAATTATTATATTCAACTTTAACGATGTCTCACTTTCTTTCTTTTTCCTGAAAATGGACTACTTATTTGTCGAAGACCATGCAGGAGGTATATTATTTCCTCACTTAACAGGAAACGAAGAAATTCTAACTAAAGTTGATAGAGAATATATGTGTGTCTGATTGTGTTTGACTTTGCTTCTTTTGATAAATATCTCCGCAAATGATATCGTTGCCTGTGTGCCATTCTATTTTCGTACATGTGATGGGAATCTAGATTTTATATTTTTAATGGTTTTAAATTTCTTAATCAGTCATAAGCTTTGTCTTGTTAATTATTAGTTCAATGTCATCCACTTGATGTATAGATTTTAATGAATAGGATATATATATATATGTTTCTCTGATTTATTTTGAAAATACAAGATAGGTAAAATGATCATGTCTGCTCAAATAATTTTATTAAAAAAAAATAAAGAAAGAAAAAAGAAGAAGAAATAAACATCTTAAAACAATCAACATGAAAGGTAATTAATATGGTCCTCTAAGAGAAAATTTAAATCTTCTTCATACAATTGATATAATCCCCAGACAAGCTTGAAGCTGTGCAACGAAAGCCCTTGTGTTGGTCTGACATGGAAGGCTCAAGAAGTTAAACTTCAGCTAGTTATGTGAATCAAATAATCGAAGAATGCTTGTTAAAGCAATATAGTATATTTGTGTGTGCGCGCAGGAAGCATATTCTAATTTTCTACTACATGTAGGAAAATAATGGCTTTTCTTGACAACAGAGCACAAAGTCATAAATTAAACCCTTGCACGCTTTTAGCTTCTATTTACTTTATTTTTGTCCCCAAAATCTAACTAGCTACACATGCAAATTAAAAGTTGGCCGCTGAGTTGATGTTGATTTGTAATAACTTGGGTAGAGGCTTAAAGGTTAAAAATGGGTGACCTTTTTTTTTTTTTATTTTTTATTCTAACAATATTATTTCTAACTGAACAGATCAGTGTATGCATATTATCACTTAATTTATTTATCAAGTCATTTGCTTCTCAATGTGCATTGATGTTATAACTTAATTTATTTATTTTCTCTTACGTTGATTCTTTTTGTAATAATAACATATTCTTCTATGTTCTAAGTTGCTTTAGAAAGTATATAGGCAGTAAAAGTTGCTTGCATGCACCGAAGCTTTGATATTTGTACTTTTTCTTGTATGGTTAAGATGCCATCCTGGATTCTCTCTTTGTAATCTCGTTCTCCTGCAACCAGATTCGAATATTTCAATACACATTAAATTTCATAACAAAAACTAATAGAATATCCTGTTAATGCTTATTGATTTTGCTAAATCGGTACCATCCTCAACACGTTAAAATTATAATATTTATTAAGATGATATCGATATTTATTAAAAATAATATCATTGAGAAGATAAAAATGATTTAAATTTATTAAAAGAATATATAATTTGTTTTGCTCTTGTTATAGTTCATCACCAATTCTTTCTTTATGTTTCTTCGTTCAGCATTAAATTTATTAAAAGGATGTGAATATTGCAGTGATATAGAGATGAGTATGCATGTCCTCCTTAACAATTATTCTTCAACATTGAGATGCTTATTATAATCCTGATTCTTGGCAGACGCTACTTCTAAGTATCTTCTTAGACAATCAGGCTGTCAACATGTTTTATTATACTACTTTGCAAGCATGCAAAAATTTGGCAGTTCTAGTTGTGTAGACATCTTTAACCCGAAAGAAGGATCTGTTAGTTTATTTGTTATAGATGAAATATATAATTAATGGATAGTTAAATAGAAATTTATCTTGTCAATTTATTTTGGAAAAAGAATTTTATGCATTTAAGGGTTTATGATATATAATTTTTAAAGTTTTCATCAAGATTTTAAAATATGTTAGAATTTACTGAAATCGATTATTATTTACATAATTTAGATATTTATTTTCATAATCAAAAAATAATTATTCTTATAACGAAAAATAAAAGGATAATCAACTCGCACACAGCCTATAAAATAGGTTTGTGTAGGACTTCAAGGTGAGAACAAAGTTTAGGCATAGCATGATATTATAGCACTATAAAAGTAGACCTTCAGTGCAGCTGGTTTGCACCACCCACCGCTGTCTCTCCTTTGATAGGCCGGGTTTGAGTCGCATTCCACTTGTATGGGTTAAGTTCAAGATAAATTCCCACATGTGTGTGGGACTCTCCTCTCAACTTCTGAAAACTTGTTCCGGATTATGTCTTAGAATATATATTTGGAGGTTCATGTTGTAATATCCATTCTTATAAAGTGCACTAGTTTAAAAAAAAAAATGGAACTCCAATGGAAGACTTTTGCTTCCTCAAGTAAACGGTTAGGTTTTATGGCTGCAAGTAGTGCTAGATGGTCCCCTCTGTGACAAGATAAACCCCATTTGTCATTTTCATTTGATATTTGATTTTTTCCATTTTTTTTTTTTTTTTTAAATATCTGTTTTCATTATTCATCTTCTTAACCATATTTTTACTTCTTTCGGTTTAAAGTTTCTCATCACACAGTTTGGCAGGCTGTCATTCTGTGCTTGGTTTATTATGGCAGCTTAAATATCTTACTCTTTGACCACAAAAACTCAATGCTTGGATGTTGCATCTATATTCAAGATATATCAATTCCACAACATTTAATTGATTGATTACATCTTCATTAAAATGGGAAAAAATTTCCTGCTAGTTCTGAAATAGAATGGAGTGGCATTGCCTTCTCTCTTTATTACAGGTAAACAAATTATAATTAGACAGAAGCAATGTGGCTAACACCTCAAATTTTAGACCGCACTTTTGCGATTAGCTCTCTCCTGAGTATTTTCCCTGAAGCCGACTTGGGAACACTGTGTATGAACGTCACTCTTCTTAAACGTTTAAAAGGAGCAACCTGCATATTAGAAAAACAGAAAACGAGAGTTTGGTTATAAATGCAAGACGAAACATTGTTGCATAAGCAGCACTTATACGTGCACTGTGTAATAAAGAAATATAATTGGGAATAATACTTTTCTGTTTTTCTTTTGTTTTCGGAAATGAAAACTAACTGAGAAACACAACTGAAAGCAGCATATAATTAGTGGTGAAATGCCTAGGCTCTTTGTGTTCTCCAAGAATAACAATTGAACACATACAAGAATGAGTGCTTATATCTCACCACATAGACAACACTCTCCTCAGGAGATCATCATACATCATTTTTAGTGCTCTCAAAATGCCATACAGATACTCTTAGATTACATACAGCCCCCCAATCACCTAGATCTTAAGCTGTTGCCAATCCAAATGAAACCTGATTTGACAACTGAAGCATAACCAGACCCCTATACAAAGAATCATACTTCTATAATTGTTCATGTTACCTGTTTAGCAATAAAATTCTGAACATCTTCTTCAGTCAGTGAACTAGTTGGCGAACGAACAACATATGCCACCGGGACCTCGCCAGCTTCAGCATCAGGATATCTATAGGCGTGGAGTGATTCAAGATTTCAATGATTAGATTACAAGGTAGAAATTAACAGAGAATCTTAAGGATGGAGCAATGAAGTGGAACTTACGGAATTACTACAGCATCTGATATTTCGGGGTGAGAAACAAGGAGGCCTTCAAGCTCTGCTGGCGCAACCTAGTGTGGATCAATGAGGAAAAGGAAGAGATGTTTCAGTAGAATGAGAAGCAGCTCATATCATGCATTTTTGCACTTCAGGAAAACTGAAGTTGTTGTAAGCATTAATTAAAATACTAAAAGTGCAAACATTATCTATGAAATTTCTAGTCAACACTTCTTCGTTACAGAGATTAGATCCAAGTAATGTGAGGACCAACTGCTTAAAAAAAAAAAAATGTATGTGATAGCTCAACTCAAAGCTGCATATCTAGATTCAAACATTGTTTCAAGAAGTAGAGAACATGATGATACACTAAAAAATAGCCTCATGTTATGTTCAAAAATTTAAAATTTTTAAACTACCATTTTTAAACTGCTTATCATATGCCAATATGATGTTATCATGTTAAAAAATGACACATTCGGAGAACCTTGTTCAGGTTTAAAGTGAGAAACTTAAATGATCTAGGAGACAATAATACTGCAATAGTCAATTTCAGTTGTGGAAGTAAACCAACCAAGTAAAACAGCCAAATTCACAGTTTTGCAGCAATTCAGTGGTAAAGTCCAAGTAAATTAAGAGAAGGAAGCAAACCAAAAACAATGAAAACTGTTCACAGCCAATTATTAATTATATCTGTCCCTTTCAGCAAATCTAGGATCCCCCGGTAGACTATATATGTTCAACGAAGTCTTAACTGTCAATAGGAATACATGATTTTCAGTGAATATGGGCCTCAATCCTGAACTATTCGGGGTTGGGTACATAAATCATTTTTCGCATTCTGTCTAAAGATTAAAGTGACAATATCCATTAAGAAGTTACCTGAAAACCTTTGTACTTGATGAGCTCTTTGATTCGGTCAACAACGTATAGATGTCCATTCTCATCGAAATATCCAAGATCTCCTGTATGTACCCAACCTTGTTTATCTATGGTTTGCATTGTTGCCTGTTTATTGTTGAAATAACCTGAAATGAGTTTTAATGGTAAGTGTTGTGTATCATTTAACCAAAAACAAAAGTAGATGCCTACAGCACAAACGCAGAACTTAAATGCAATGTGGATAAATGAAGGTATCATAAAAGCACCATGCTCGATTGCTCGTTATCAAGTAATTGCCACATTCTTATAATAATATTAACAATATGAAATTACCAAGGGCTTAATCTACAAGACTACAATGGCAACCGTTATCTTCAAGAAGCTTTTTGGCCTGTATATCACAGGCAAAAACCTTATTCTCATCTTGGCCTGCGGATTGTTGAAATAACCTGGAAGGGGAGCTTCTTGAGAATGTCTGATCCAGTACAAACAGTAATATTAAAAAAAAAATGTCAATAATAATCAATATAACTTAATCCAACATAGGTACATCATAATCATCCTGCAGCAGTAAGAGACTTGGAAACCTTTTGTGTTAACCAGCCAATCCTAAATAGAGTGAATATAATCAGTTTTGCACCAGCTGCAAGTGTAATACCTTGTAGCTACTTGGCTATCTGACATCCTGTTAAACCATATGCAATATTCGCATCATCGACACCTGGCATCAGTCAATATGTCTGTGGTACCAAAAAAACCCCAGAGCCTATTATCTCCGAAGTAGTAACAAACAATGACAATATAACGAACAGGGGATCAAGTATCACAATGAGGACAGACTGCAGAATCTGGTTTATTCAGTTATTATAAAAAGAGGTTAATTTCTAAAATGTTCGGTAACAAGACAAAGACTTGGCAACATTATCTCTCAGAAAGGATCGTAGCCCATGGAGTATAAGTGATGGACATAAGTTGCAACTTATAGCCACTAATTAACGATTCATTGAAAGAAGGTTAATATAGTCTCCCAAAATCCACATGTTGTACTTACAATTACAGGAATTTAATTAAACTCTACCTTGCATCATATTAGGTCCTCGAACCCATATTTCTCCCAATTGAGTAGGAGGAAGAGGCTTTTGAGTCTCTACACTGACTATTTGGGCTTCAACTCCAGCAACAAGGAATCCAGCTGAACCAGTGTGTCGTATTTCGAATCTCGGATTCTCCACAGAAACAATGCCACAAGTTTCAGTCATACCATAGCCCTGAAACCACAAAGAGCTTTTAAATCAGGAGAATACTACTCCACTCCACATTGCAAACTGATAAGTATGAACAAAAGTGTATCAAATTTTCCATCAACATGGCTAATGAAAAGCTAAAATCACCTCCACACAATAGCACCCTAAAATTTTTCTATTACCTAACCAAATCTTTGCACTTATATCAAAGTACAAGAAGCTACTACTATCGATGCATCATTTCAATAAGAGTTCTACTTGGCAAAGAGTCTGTCAATGATGTGATGTATTCATGGATAATTTAGCCTCATAACACTAAGAAGCATCAAGCAATGTCTAAATTCTATAAGAATTAAAAATTTGAAAATGCTGCACCATTTCATTGACTAAAAGCTGATGTATATGGATAATGTGTACATCGGTCTGTAATTAGAACATATCAATTAACAATACGAACATTTTTTAGAGACAAACACAGAAACACGGCATCACTGATCAATAATTTAAAAAGCAAAACGCACTATCTGAATTCATGTTCACCAAAGATGAGCTTATAAGGCTAACTCTGAAAGTCACAGCCATTTCTTTCCTTGATAAACAATTTGGCTAGAAACTAATAACTATTAGATAACACTTCGACAACCCAAATGAATGCCTAGAGAGACACACACAGTCCCCAAAAAACTCCATCTCAGTTCAGGCAGTAACAGTTGATAAATTTGCTATGCATTTCCTCTCAATTTATTCAATAAGAGAAGCAACTTATCAAAGATCAGGCAACATCAAATAAATAAATTGATAATAATACAAACACCCCACATAAATTGGAAACTCATCAAGTCCTTCAAGCTGATAATTCAATGAAGAATACTTGACAAAACTAATAAAGACGCATTGATTAGCATTTAAACTACCTGAAGCACAAGGGCATGGGGAATATTCTTCGAGCATTCCTTCATCAAGTCCTTCCCCAAAGGAGCAGCACCTGATCCAATATGCTTCAACGACGAAAGGTCAAACTTCTTGACCAAACTATGCTTAGCCAAAGCAAGCACAATAGGAGGTACAACCCAAAAATGAGTCACCCCTATGCTTTTCAATAGCCCTCAAAGCCATCTCAAACTCAAACTTAGCCATTGACACAACAGTGTTGCCCTTTTGCAACTGTGAGTACATGAGAACTGCCAGCCCAAACACATGAAACATAGGCAAAACACATAGATACACACTGTGTAGGTCCCCAGCCAACTCTTGGTCCATTGTTATCATCAAAGATGCTGCAATATAGTTCCCATGTGTCAAAATCACACCTTTACTAACCCCAGTAGTCCCTGAGGAGTACAAAAGAGAAGCAGTGTCACTCTGCTTGATGGAAACCTTAGGGAATTCAGACACATTCCCGGACAACTCAACCAAGTCATGAAAATGAACCACCTTTGATTTTGTGCTTGGTGTCACAACAAAAGAAGACAATTTTACTTTTGAACCCAATAAAACAGTTGTCAAGTTGAAACCTTTAACTTTGTCATACAATTCAGGAACAGTGACAACAACTTTTGGGTTGGAATCTATGACTTGTTTTGACAACTCACTGACAGTGTAAACAGGATTGGCAGTTGTAGCTATGGCTCCTAGAGCTATCACACCCAGAAAACAAACCGGGAACTGGATTGAATTGGGAGCAAAGATCAATACAACGTCGTTTTTGGTGACACCCAGATGGCGAAAACCATGAGAGACCTTGATGAGGGTGGATTTGAGCTGTGAGTAGGTGAGTGAAGCAGAGGAATCAGCCTCAATAAGAGCAAGTTTGGAGTCACAAGAGGTCGAGTTCCTGAAAAGGAAAGAGACCATAGAGAGATTGGGGTCTTTGGGGAGGACCAATGTAGGCCTCAATGACCTGTATATACCATCGCGACCATACCCAGATTTCTCCATTCAAGTATCAGAGACACAGTGAGACACAAACACACGAGTCTTGTGAAGATGGGTTTGGTTTTTTTTTTTTTTTAATCAAGAAATGTGATAAATATCCAAGATTTTGGTAAATTTATAAGGGTGTCTAAGGTAATGACAAGCTACAGTTGAGGAAATTTAGTTTGAACATGTAACAAGGTCGTGGTGTGCTATGTCTGACAGGAACTGGTGATGTTTGGACAGAAATGAAACGAGATAGCAATTGGCAAAGCGATTAAAAAATGACGAGACGAGCAGGGGATGGTGATGGGGATTGAGGAGTGAGAGTGATTGGTTACGTGTCGTGATTGCGAATATGATGAGAGTTGGACGGCAGGAATGGCGGGGTCAATTGATGCAGTCTGATCCAGAGAATTGTTATCAACATTTGTTATGAAATCGCAATTTCCTATTTGGGGGAGTACATCTGGAATTTTCAAATGAGTATCATATAAATTATTAATATCTTATAAATAATAAATATAATTTTAATAATTTATATATTATATCATTTAAACATAAATTTTGATAAAATATTTAAAAACTTAACATTATCTTATGATTATATTCGGTATGCCAAATTTGAATGAAATGATTGGAGTAAATTAGATTAAATTGAATTAAAAAATTAATGTCTCATATTTTATAAAACTTAAGATTAGATTAAAATTATACCATAATATATTTTATAGAAATTGAGATTAGATTGTAATAAAATTAATTTAAATATTTAATAATATACTTTAATAATATATTAGATATTAATAGGTTTCAACAGTTCTTTAACTTATTCGAAGTTAATATATATATATGTATACACATATATATAATTTTTATGGTTAGTGTCTTATAACTTTTATAAGTTAGAACGAAACCAATCAAATTTATTTATTGCATTTGAATTGAATAAAAGTGAAAATATAGTGGATTAATTTGATTAATTCGTCATAACTTTTTAAAGTTATGAGATACTATCCATAAAAATTTTATATATAAATAATTTTCCTTTTATCTTGAGATAATTGAATGATTAGCATCAAGTGATAAATTAGGAAAGACACGATGCTATGCCCCAATTATTTTATATAAATCTTTTACCTTTATCTTGGGATAATTGAATGATTAAGATCAAGTGATAAATTTGGTGAGACATGGTGCTATGCATTATAATTTATAACTCTCTCCTTGCTCTCTATTTGTGTTCCTATGTTGTTTATTAAAATTTTACTATCTCTCTCCTCAAGCAATAAATTAGTGGTAATTGATAATTAATTCTAATTCTTCCTATTCTCTTTATACTTATCTCTATTTTCAGTCTCAACATTTGATTTCTCATAGATATCTCTTCGATCAGTTATGGTATGTGCATAAAGTCTGATGCAAAATAAACTTGATTAAATTTAATTTTTTAAAAACTAAGATATATTTTAGAGTTATGGTATGTAATCCTTCTTCCAAGTTCAATCCATATTCTAGATGAAATATGGAAGATGAACTAATATTGAATATAATAAAAACAAGAAAAGAAACAACACTTGATATTGATATGCATGGATCTATTTGTGAATTTGTCAAAGAAGTCCATGTTAAATATATGATTTTTTTTTTTTTTTTACACAAAATATATGATCTTTTGAATGTATTTTAAACCTATTAAAGCAAGGAAGCATTGCCTTGAAAAGGAAGATCCAGAAACACCCAATCTTTTGTTTAGACTTCAAGTCAAATTAATTCCAACCAAAGATGAAGAATTAGGTGAAAGTGTGGGGAAGTGTGGCAGCAAGGCAAAGGCTAGGCCCCACTCTTATCTCCCTCAAATTGGGATAGATGTAGGATGAAGAAATAATAATAAATAAGGGTAAGGTTAAGGATAAGGATAAGGATAGGAAAAGATTTCGTAGAAGATTGAGTTATTTTTACATAAAAGATTTGTTTAAATTTAGAATTATATACATGTAACTCGTTTGTATGAGTAATTGAATATCTCTTTTATCTTTAAAGATTAAGAGTTCATAAAGTGTTAGTATTAAAAAAAAAAATTATATACTATTAAAATTAAACATTTTCTATTGGACAATATAAAAATATTAATTAATAAAATCATGTTATATTTTTTAAAAATTTATCTAAATAATATGACAGAATAATTTATAACAACCACATTGATTAGAGAATGAAGTATTAATGATATGATTGTTACAAATAAAAGTATCACATCATTTATAAATTTGAGTCGTGTAGCATTACTTTAATTAGTAATTACTAATCTTTTATTTACAAAATAATAAAAATAATTTTGGAAGACCACCTAACAGGATTCTAAATATTTACATTAGATATATTTAAAGTTATTTAAAAAAAAACATATTATATTAAACAGGATTCTAAATATGGGAAGATTGTTAAAGCCCTCAAAGATATAACTTTGGTTTTTTTTTTTTTTTTTAACACATTTACTTTTTTTACTTGAGAAAATCGATTTAAATTCCAGACATTTGTTTTACTAAGAAATGTGATTTCCTACCAAGTTATGCTTGCCATCACAATTTTTAAATAAATTCCATTGGTTTCAACTTTTGATGAAAACTTTGTTTCAACTTTTAATTGAAGAAATGGTTAAAATGGATGAGCTTTTGGAAATCTCTCTGAACATTATTTTGAAACAGCTTTTATTAAGGGGAAAAACAAAATAAATAACACCTTTAAAAACTCTTAGGAGAATTGACTGTTTCTGTAAAAATTTTTCTAGCTTAAATTTGAAAATAAAGGGTTTTTATATAAATTCAAAACTCATTTGTTGGAAAAAATAATAATAATAATCAAACCTCCTAGGTGTTTTTGGGAATATCTCAAGTGATCACTTTGATTTTTATTTTTATTTTTTATAACTATGAACGATGGATTTTATGTAATATTAAAGAAACTATTTATTTAACACAGCAGTTTATTACAAATTAGGATCTCTTTTTTTAAATGAGTAATACTGCAGAGCTTAAATTTTGTTATGATTTTCCAAAAAAAATGGTAATTAATTTGCAACTGTACCCCATATTATCAGATGATTGAATAATTTCATTTGAAAATAAATTTAATTAGATCCCTTATATTTTCTATACTTTTTTTTTCTAATAGTTTTATGGTAAATGGAATATAGTGATGGATAGTTTTATAATACAAAATAGTGTGTCGGAGCTTGACATTCATTGGTTTACATATCATTTCCTTGGATTTTATATTTTTAATGTGAGATATCTATGTTATTCTTATTTTCCATACAAAACTTTATAATGAGGTCAAATGCTATTCTTATTAGCAAAGATATATACAAATAGTAAAATTAACTGAGATTTATACAGTGACAGGCAAGTCCAATGAATATGGGCCAATTATCATTGGTTTGCCTCCAGATGAATTGAGCAATGTTGACATAATCCTAACAACCATAAAGACCAAATGACTTTAATTATTCTAATATCGTGTCAGCATACCTTAATTTGTTCATATGTTTAAAATAATAAACGGTAACAACATAAAATTAATTAAATATTCAAATTTATTTATTTTTTTTAAAAAGACAATTCATTTATTTTTAATTTCATGTATTTCAAAAAAAATAAATATAGTTTTTAAAATCTCAACATGTGTTGTTTTATAACAGTAATTATGAAATTGACTGTATTAGATTTTTTGAACATTCATACAAAGGATAAGACAAGACTATGAGATGGATGAAAATCGAAAAATTCATTCTTTAAAACAAGGAAACAAAAAGCACAGAAAATTGAAATATTGAAAAGGTCTTGTTGTATCTGTTACGTGATGCAATTAAAAATGTAAAGTCAGATTAAGTGTTGTTTTTTCTTAAAAAAACAAAATTAAGTGTTGTTTTGTGTAGTTATTGGAGTAATTAGAAGATCTCCAATGTTATTATGTGTTTTCGAGTGTTTTTCAATAAATTTGTTTGCATATTGATCCATTTAGGTGAAAAAAAAAATATGAAAATCGTTTCTAATGCAATTATCTAAAATAGAATATGTGTTTATTTTTTATCAATCACAATAGAACATGTGTCACTCTCCTCTTCCTATTTTATAATTAAGTTGAGAGAGAGTGAGAAAATTTCTTCATTATTTTTAATAGGAAAGAAAAGTTAGAAGTCTTAGGAAGTATTTCTAACGGAGTATTTGATTGAAAAACTCATCTTTATATTCTCTAAAAAAATTTATTGACACATCAGCTTCATATTTGAGTTATATAATTGTATTGAAGAATTCGTTTACCTCATTATCTAACTATCTTATTATGGTAAAAAATTTAACTCAAATAGATAATTACATTAGATATGTTTTCATAAATATTTTTTTCATCTAAAATAAAAATTTCTTTTGTCTAATTCTTTTTTTTTTTTTCATGGTGTTTGGCCACTCTTGAGAGTGATTTTTTTTTTTTTTTTGGGGGTATGAAAGTTGTTTACATTGATTGAAAGAAAATTTAATTTTAATTTTCCTAAAGAATATACTCTAGGATTTTAGAGAAAGCCAAAGCTTCATTTTAAAAGAACACACGAAGTAATTCCTTTTAAAATTATGACAATAAATACATTACTATTTCTATATGACGGACAAGTAAACAATATTATATTTTAATATTAGTATTTTTTTCCCCAAAAGAGTTCTTTTTAAGTTGACATTCAATTGGTGAGAGATTTATCGAAATCTACTAAAATCAATATTATTCATGCATCTTGAATATTTACTCCATAAGTAGGTGTAAGGAAGTAAAATTTCAATGAAATTATTAGAGGTCTAAATTACGAAAATATCATAATTATTTTAAAATATTGAGAATAGTCAAAGATATCTTTGATATCGATTAGGCTAAAATAATGATGTCAATGGATCACTTTGAGAATAGAGATAGATTCCCATCCCATTCCCATTCATATACCCTTCTTCCATCTCTACTCAAATCTCTATTTGGTACAAATTGACATACTTAATGGTAGGTAACCCGTCTCCATCCTCGTTCACCCATCACCCCCAAAAGTCTCCAAGCTCTCACCTTAATTTGACATTGTTTGATCCGACGTTAAACAAAATACATATAATTAAAAGTAATATACAATTAATAATATAATTTAATTCACAAAACATAAATACATATAAAGAAAAACATATCCATAAAATAATTCTATCAACATAATAAATCCATAAAACATTTTAAAAAAATTACAATATCCGCTCTTACATGAGTCATAACTTATAATAATTTTTTTTTAAAAAAAAAAAACCTAAACCATAATGTAACTAGAGTTAGGTAAGTAAATATAGCATCATGGGACTTTTTACTTTTAAAAGAAAATTATAAAAAATAAATTAGTTTTTAAAAAGTTATTAAAACCATAAATCTATTTACTTAAAACATCAACATTTATATAACTGAATAGTGTTAACTTGTGCTCTTAAGTCACAGATGAAGATAATAAACAACCAATTAAGGAGTGTGAGAGAAAGCAAGAAAAAAAAATACGAACAAAATAAAAAAAAAAAAAATTGATTCACCGATTAGTTGTGAATGTTTTTCCAATTTTTGTATATCATAATTTATATTCTAAGGACATAGGTAATACCAACACCTTATATAATTTAAATAAATAAATAAAAAAATGCATGGGAAATAATTGGGTAGGTGAGCCGTTCCCATCTACATTAACAAAAGCGTTTTTACATTTTTGTTTTTTTGGGGGCGTGAAAGCATAAAAAACGTGATTGTTTCATAAAAACCAAAAGCTGCGAGATGATATCGAAAGTATCCTACACGTTTTCTAATGTACACCATTTCCATTGAATTCCACGAATTAATAGTTCAAGACTCAAAGCTTGCTCTCCCTTGCGTTTACAAGTCTTTTAAATATCAGCTTGCTTGTATGGATTCAAATCTAAAATATTATCACACCAATTGAATTAACTTTACATAAATTATATTTGAAGGTGGCGTTTTTTAAAATTTGTTAGCTCAAATAATTTTAAAAATAATCAGTAGTTATATTTTTATGGGCAACCTACGCCATATCAATTGCTTAACTTAATGATTTAGGCCCATCAATTTCATGGTTATTACTAGGCAACTGATATCAGTCGTACCTGCGTATGATTTTGCCTGGCATAATAAGTAGATAGTTTTGAGGTTCAATTTGTGGCGTTTGGCTCCCAAACTTTAGTAGAAGCGTTCGTAAGTTTTATCTCGGCCCGAGTATTAACATATAACTTCATCACAGAGAGCTTCAATAAATCAAATAATCTCTCTCCAAATTGCTACACAGCAAGGTGTATTAAAAACAAAAATTCTAAAGTTTTACCATAGAGTGCTATATGATAAATTTGCACAGTTTTTTAGCACTTATTAGCGCCTTCAAATTGTAATCGAGATATTTCCAAAAAAAAGAAACTTCTCTATACGATATGTGTATATATCTATTCAATAAATTCATACTACCTTTTTACATACATGACATGATTCTTTTTTTTTTTTAAGATTAACATTGAACCATTCATAAGTCTACTTGAGATTTACCAGATTAATCACTATTTTGTATGATATAGATATTTATTTACATAATAGGAAAATAATTATTTTCATATAATAGAGAGACAATCATTCTCACAATAAACAAATTAAACTGATCTATACGAGTATGTAAGTTAAGTTTAATAAGCATCGAACCCCAACATCTTAGTGCATGAGAGAGTACATAGCCACCATGACATAATTTCTATTGAATAGATATCTATCCATACATATTCCAAAATATTTTTCTTATTTTTGAGAAAAAGAGAATTCTTTTCGCATTCTGTTTTGGGTCGGATTTGCAGTGTTTCCTCCACAAATTCCAACTAAACTAATGTAAATAGTTGGGCCTAGAGAGCTTCTTATTTAATTGTCATTCTGATGAGTATGGGTAATGTTTGACGCCCACTAGTTTTGTATGTTATCCATGTTGCGGTACAACTATCGTAGTTGGGGTTTGCTAGTCTGATGTGAAAAAAAAGCAGGGTATAACCAGCCTATCTCAAGCTCTGTACATATGTTGTACTCGGAATTTTGGTTTCTTACAACTCCAGAATTTAGAACTAAATCTTCAAGGTGCATCATGTCTATTGTCCTTATTTAACATACACACATATGTTGAACCCAAATGTACAGAAACTAGAGCAGGAACAGTTTCTTCATTGTGTCTTTTGAATTCTTTTATAAAAAACTATTTGTTTGTTCTACGGCCAACGACTGACTACATGTGAAGACCTAAAAAATGTACATATATTCAAATATATATATACATATTACGAGACATAAAATGAAGAAATTACGATGTCAATTGAACATTGGAGCATGTGTCAGGCGGAGAACAAGTGAACAACAATCACCATGTCTAATATTAACACAAATAAATGTAGTACACCAATATAAATATTAACCTTACTGGTTTGGGTAAAGTCATTCAGTAAGAATCTTCGATAATTACATTTGAATTGATTGTAAGATTCTTCAATAGTCATCCTTACAACCAATTCAATGGTTGATATATAAGAAATCAATTTAGATAACTTTATCCAAATCCATACGTTATCAAAACCCTTAAAAACCCTCATTGATGTATGCATTTTATATATGTATTTGAAAGCTAATATTAGAAATATAGTGCAGGTCATGGCTCTGCCGTCCCCCCTAGTTAATTCCACCATTACTCCATCTCCATTGGAATCGTTACACATACACCTTGGAATATTAACTATGTATTTAATTAATACCGTAACCTCATTATGAGACTATATTCTATAGTTTGGCAGCGAGCTTCAAATCTGAACGTGTTACTTAAAAGCAATACATAGGTGGCAATATATAGCTGTGCAAATTGCAATTATATCTTTTTAGTTCAAATGGTATGCATTTATATTTGTAATTTGAAAAAATATAATATTTTTGACCGTTTATATAACACTTAATATAATGAATCAGGATAGAATTTTTTATTTTATTTTTTAAGGAATAAATCTAAATAGATGTTTGATTCATTATAGTTGTCAAATGTCAATATATGTATACATATGAGATGTTAGTTTATAATTTTTACCCATATATTATATGATATAGTAGTCATAGACACCCGTAAACATTAAAATGACTTGACAGTTTGTGTCCGTGGAATCGATAGCATATCACCTGGCACATCACTTAGGTGTGCATTTTGTCATTCATTTTAACGATTCTAACTAAACAAAGTAGTTGTACATAATTTAATCGTTCATTTTGATGATAAGGTTGAAATTCCGCTAATCAGACTTTATAAGTTTTATATGAGTGATTTTGTTCTCTTACTATAAGAATAGTTTTAATATCACGCAACTAATAATTAATTTCAGTATATTTTACTAAATTAAAATAAAAGTATGACTCATGAACAAAATCCTTTGCGTATCAATTTAGGTTAAAATTGTATACAATCATTCTTCAAAAAGAAAAAAATTATACCAAATAAGTTAAAAGTTTGTTGACACCGTAGTCATCAAACACTATTTATATAATCCGAATATTTATAGTGAATATCAAATACTATCTGTACAGTTCGAATACCCATTTTATGAATGAAAGATATTACTTATACGACACATATATTTATTCCTATTAATAAAAGATAATTTAATATTATTTTTAATATTTACATATATAATCTCAAGAGGGGTTTCACTATAAGTTTATTCATAAATTATAGCTTTTAAATTGAAGGTAATTATTAAAATAAATTCAAAAATTATAATTTATAGATAAAATTAACCGCTCGCAAGATAGTCAAAGGCCCTCCAAGCCACCTTAAAATGATACTCACAGACACAAACACTGAAACCGGTGGCTTTTTTTCGATCACTAAGTTAAGGTAAGATCTGTCTTGTACTGCTATGTAACACTTGTCATATTCAATCCTTGAAATGGCTTCTCTCTCAATCATCAACAGCCACTTATCACGCCTCTTTATATCCACTTTCACTTCCCCATCACTCCCCTTCTTTTCTCCCGCTATAACCAAAATCAAGGTTTTGCTTTTTTTTTTCTTTTAATAATTTAATTGTCTGTATGTTCTCATATCTATTCAATATATTGTTTTGTTTACATGACTTGCAGTGTCCCAGTCGGTTTCGTTTGTTTTCAATGGCATCAGGGCCCAAAGAATCACCTGCCAACAATCCTGGTCTCCACACCACCCCTGATGAGGCCACCAAGGGATATATCATGCAACAAACTGTAACCCCGTTTCTTTGTATAGCATTTTTAGTTTATTATGTGTTGCTTTTAATGTTTTTGTTGGTTTCTTATTGTTTTGTGATCTGGGTATTGTAGATGTTTCGAATTAAGGACCCAAAAGTCAGTCTTGATTTCTATTCTCGCGTGTTGGGCATGTCGTAAGTGTCATTTGGTTTGTGTTATTTGATATTTTTTTTTTCTTGGTTAATAATGTGATTGTTATCTAGGCATTCTAAAGAACTACATTTTTATTAGCAGAGGATTATTTAAGACATATTTTGATGTGTGTTTTGAAACCCTTTATGTTGTTTTTAGAGTACAAAGTTGGGTTGTTTTTGTTATGCTTTTTGAATGCTTCTTTGGCTGCCAAATTGAGATTTGTATGTGAAAGTTGATGGATTGGTTTTGCATATATAGGTTACTGAAGAGGTTGGATTTCCCGGAAATGAAGTTTAGCCTTTACTTTATGGGATATGAGGTAAGATAAGTGACAACAAATTTGTGAGAACCAATTCATCTTTTTAACTGCGCAAGACTATATTGAATTTTTATGTGATTTTGTTATCCACGTTATACTGATTCATTTGAGTCTACCCAAATGCCTGCACTTTGTTAAACGGTTGTGATCTGAAATGGTCTTATGGAAATTATGTTTTGTTGATAGTGAAGTGTCGCTTGTTATAATTATTTTTGTTTTGGTTGGTGTAGAATACTGCATCAGCTCCAAGTGATCCTGTTGATAGAACAGTTTGGACCTTCGGGAGGCTAGCTACAATTGAGCTTACACAGTAAGGGTTATAGTTTTTTTTTTCATGAAGCCCCATTTTGTCTCCGCATAATTGTTTTTCTTTTGATTGTGTTGACACTATATTTCTAATTGAATACCTTTAACAGTAATTGGGGAACTGAAAGTGATCCTGAGTTCAAAGGCTATCATAATGGAAACTCAGAACCTCGTGGCTTTGGTATGTAACTTACAGTCTTTGATTGTGATATTTGTATCCTTCTCATTATAAAGCTTGACATGTGGCCAATTAAAAGGAAAATGTGTACGACAGAGTCTTTTCCTAGGTCATAAAAGTTGGCTTGTGAATTATATTTAGTGTCTATGGGCTTCTTATTTATTTATTGCTATTTTTTCCCATGCTATCTACTTTATAGAATATTGAGGACAGTCTGGACTGTTGACTTGGTTCTCTGATTTATTCAACTACATGACTTGATCTGGTTGATGAATCCCTTCTAAATTTTCTCTTTACAATCTTAAAAATTTGAGCCACATTTGCTCTAAGGGAAGGCTTAGGGTGGTACTTATGTTGCCTAAAGTTTATCGCTGTGGATATTAAATTTACTGATATGTCAGTGAGAGATTTTTGCATGACATTGGATGGAGGAGGATTGCAGAGACTAACCTTATCTGAATTTGTAATTGGGTTTCAGCTGGGTCACAACAAATTGTGTTGATTTACTTCATTTTTCAGGGGATTGAATTCTCTCACATTTAGTTGTTTTAGTGACGGGAGCAAAGGCCCAATTCAGGAAAAACATGCTCAGACCTAATCCTTTTAATTCGTGGAGATTAATGAATTTATCAACGACGTATCAAATTTTCAGTTTTTGCTTCAATTGTTCAGTTGTTTTAAATGTCTTCTAATTACTGTGCAGGTTAATCAGCTAAGATTTCTATAGCTGAATTAATATTTAAGTTCTAATTTGTCATATATTGGTTTTCAGGGCACATTGGCATCACTGTTGATGACACATACAAGGCATGTGCGAGGTTTGAACGTTTAGGAGTGGAGTTTGTAAAAAAGCCAGATGATGGTAGGACAACTTGTTTAAACTTCACTTTAGTCAAAACTTTCTATAGCTAGATAATCATGACTTCTTCATTTTCTAAGTATTGTTCTTGTTGAAATTGCGGATTATCAATGGTATTTTAAGTTGTCTGAACGGCTTTCATTGTAAGTTGCATTATTAACCAAAACTTTCTGCAATAATCTGAAACCTGGAGTAGCTGTCCAATAACATGTTGTGTTAGTATTATGCATAAACACATACATGTGCTCAGTCCCCTTTTTATATATATAATAAAGGAAAAGGGCAAAACGAAGAGAGATGTACTCACTAAATGTGCAGAATCCTAGGAAAGAGGATGGGAGTCAAATATATGAAGGTGTATATGCCTTACATGATCCAAATATTTGCATATTGGCAGAGAAGTTGGCCTCCATTTTTTACATTTTAAAAAACATATTAGTGTATTTTATGCTTTTGGGTAAGTGCATATTCTCTTTTGCTGTAACAAACTACAGCCATGGTATATACCTGACTTTCTGTTGTCATACCTCAGATGGAACTCTTCAAAATAATGTTTCAGCTAGGTTATTCTGATGCATTTATTGATACTTTCCTAGTCTTGGTCTTAGCCCTGCAATTGTCGACCAATATGACAGTGTTTTTCTCTAAGATATTTAAGATATTGTAAGACTAATAGCTTCTATAAATATATATCTTGTTACATTCCATATTCTCCAATATTAGTTGTTTCCTCTGAATTAAAATTCTATATTAGGTTTTGTTTTCTTAGGCACCACTTTACTTGTGCCATTTCTTGTGCCCTCTCTTGGCTGGAATATACTTGTCATGTGTCTTTTTGCAAAACTAAGAAAAATGTTAAAATAGAAAAGGAAGAAGATGATGATTTTGAGGTAGTAGAGACCTTATGTAGGGAAAATTCCATGTGTATGATTATTTTTCAGTCATAGTGTCATACTTGAAGTTAGTGTGTCATTATTGGAAAGATTTGGCAGTACTCTGTATACCTGTAGGTTATTACTATTTAAACTTTATCTTCCAATGACTACAGAAAAAGGAATGGTAGCAGGAGTTGTGAGTTGTCTGTTTCATGTTAATGTAGACTGGTCAAGTTTGTGAAGTGTTTCTGTATGTCTTTTACAAAGTTATAGTTGCATGTTCATAATCTATCTTTTCATCAGTTTGCTGACAAGGATGTTTGCATTGTTTTCAGTAGTCTGCTGTACAAAGACTGGAACTAGAATCAGGTTTTGTGGCAGATTGGTTGAATTGTAATTAGGATCCTTTTAGGGTGTGGAGGCTCAGAACTTTAGGGGTTGTTTTACAACTATTAGAATGGTTAAGTTTCTAACTTTCAGCGTTTTGAGGTCATGTTCGGTTTGCGATTAGGAAATGAGTTTGCAACAACTAGGAAATAGTCTTAAAAATGTGGGTTAGATTCTCTGTTTTTCAAATAACTGTTAACATATTGTATGGTGTTTAAAACTATTGAGTTCAAAAGAAAGAAAAATTCATTATCTTAATTTTTCTTTATGGAAAATGGTTTTTCTTTTCAAGTTGAGAAAAGAAGAAATTTTGGTTTTTTTCCCCTCTATATTCAATGTTTGGGAGGTTTTCAACATTAGTTTCTGTGTCTCTTTTTTTTTTTTTTTTTTTTCCTTTTTCTGGACTCTTCGGGTTCCTTGTGTATAAACAATGGATATAGTGTTTCAATACAAGTTTACCTTTAGAAATAGTGTTTCAATCTTGCAATAGACCACAAATCCTGATAACGAGTAGCACAAGACCATAGAACTTTATCAAATATATTATATATGGCAAATTCTAATAGAACTCCAAGGACCTAGGAATTGCTTTCTAATACTTATACTGTGACACTTCTCTAGTAGCATGATTGATATCGTGCACTTGTGCTACATTCTGTGGAGGGTGTTGTGCCATCATGTATAGGACAATACCTCACACTATGGTTATGTTTTAATACATAATATAATCCTTCAAATGAAGTTACTAACGGATGTGTATGTCTAAAATTGATAGTTTATAACCCAATTAAAAAGATACCCTTTAATCTCGTTTAGGAACTACAGTTATATATAAGTAGCGTTGTGACCTTTTGAAAACTTTCATATGTTTTGCCTGTGGTAGCACTTTACATAATACATGTTTGTGTCAGAACATGCACAGTTGCATGGTTGTGTGATCAACTTGGTATTTTATCAATTGCCTTAAGTCAGCAGCGTTTAGGGGGCGAAATTCACTTCTGACCTGGAGTTGATGGCTTTTCATGTGATCACTGTTTGTTGGAGGGAAGCTTGAGAATTAAATCCTTAAACTTACTTCTTTTTCAGACTTAGCAGATGAGTTATATGATGCCAACCAGCAAATCTGATAAGAAGGTGCTGATGGAATCAATAATAACATTTTCATTTTGCCCTATTTTAATATATGTTGTGGCCAAAATTTGTATTGTCAATTCTATAAGCTTAATTTGGTGGGTTCTTACGAACAAAGAAAGGTGATTGGTGAATACTCATGCCATAATTTTTGTTTGGTCTCATGATGCCAAATGCATTTATTAACTTGTATGGTGTAATGCAGTATTTCTGTGCTATAAGAAGTAGCTGTTTAAAGACAAACCTAAAATTCAGGGTTTGTGTTATTATGAACAGTTCTTGGGTAAATTCTGTCGATTTGATTGCAGGAAAAATGAAAAACATCGCATTCATTAAGGATCCTGATGGATACTGGATTGAAATCTTTGACCTCAAAACTATTGGAAAAACATCCAGCAGTGCTGCTTGAGATGGTGTTGTCAAAAGTTCAGGTAGCCTTTTCCATTTGTTACTATTTTTCTGTCTTTTATTGAGTTCTTGGTTCCTTGTGACATTGACTTGAACTAATAGTCAAAAGGCACAGGGTGAACCTTTTTTCTTTCTTTAGATAAAAGGCAGTAAGGCACTGCTGAACTTGATAGCATCTTTGCCAGTTTGCCTTATCATTTTGTATGTTTCGCGGTGTTTCTTGCTGATGCCTCATGAATGTATGCTTAATGAGATTACAAGATTATAGTAAAACAGAGATGACCATACATGATATTTTAGTTTGTTATGGTGAAACCCTTGAATTTAGACTAAAAGAAAAATCATTCATATGGTGGTCTGTCATTATAAAAAATACTGAGAATAATTAATAAAGGTAAGTCACAATATTCTTTGAGGTAACCTACAATTCAACAATTGGAAAATAAAATAATGAAACCATAAATGATAAAAAAACTAGAATAAGAAATTCTAGAATCTAGTAGTTTTAAGGAATTATCAACAGAATGAAACAATTTAGAAGGTGAAGATTCTTATGAGACTCTGTTTGCAATATTTCATAAAAAGGAACCTATTAGAAAAGAGAAAGCAAGCTCCTCAAATGATCAGGAGCAGGAAGGAGAGGAATAATCTAAACAAAAGAAAAGAGACAGAATTTCTGAGTACTATGTTACTTAGGAATGTTGTGCTTATGATTTTGCTATTGTAGTCTCTTGGGAGTTTAGTTTGACAGCAACAGTCATAATAGATTCAGGTGCTGGTTTAAATTGTATTATTGAAGTAGTAGTAAAAGTACCCCAAATCCTGAACATGGCAAATAGATGAAGAATGCTTACTGAGTACAAATTAACAAATACTACGCTTTGCAATAACAGAAATCCTTTTGACTTTTCTGCTGGTGGATTGAGTGACATTACGGTGAACTTTCATCAGTTTTAGAAGGCATGAATGTGGGTTGTTTTGTAAGCAGTTATTTAAGTATTATGACGAGTGATGAACCTTTCTTATAATTTTCTCCTTGTAAACATGAAATTTTAGATGACTATAATGTGAAGAATAAATATTTGCGGCCATGTTGTGTACTTGGCATCACCCTTTTGCTGAGTTCGGTAGGTTCTAAACTTCACAGCAATGATAAGTGGTATTACCAGACATTGTCATGCATCGGCTGATTATACAGTTATAGTTAATTTTATAATTCTTATAGTTCTTAATGTAGTAATATTAACAAATCAGAAAGCGTCTTGTTTTGCTTTAAAATTTCTGATTGTGAAACAAATTAGGAAGGAGATATAGTCAAATATGTTTGTAACATGTAGAAACCTCTAAAAGTCAGCTGGATTATTTATGTTTGATGCAGGAAAGGTGGGAAAACAGTCATAGAGCTACATGAATTTTCCAGTTTGATTGAATCTCCCCCAAAATATGCAGTTGGTTTCCAAGAATTGATCCCATCCCAAAAATATTCAAACTATTGAGAAGACTTAAAAACTCCAATAATGAAATGTTTGATTAAAGCACCTTTTCATTGTGTATTTCTTCTGCTTGTTAGTGGAGATTTTTGAGATATACTATCATGTAATTTTTTTTCTTGCTATGGTCCAGTCCTTACATTTCTACCTATGAAAAATGTTAGTTTTGATGACTTACGAAGGATGAACAGAATCCTTTGTGTCCCAAAATTGTGTAATCAACCTTTTGCCAGACTTATTTGTCCTTTTTTTTTTCGTTTTCTTCAATTTAATGTGATCAATGTCTCAGTTCAATGAAAGGAAGATGAAATCAATATTGGTGTATCATGATAAAATATATATTTTAAATAAAAAGTGCCTGAAATATCGAATATGACCATCCTAAAAATCAAAGCTACTATGGTTTGGTATATCTAGAATAAACTTCAATATGAACATGGATTTATAATGTTGAACAGAATCATTATTTTTTATTGTTTCAAAAGCCTTTAGCCTTGATTGTTTTTCTGTTTCATTTGTTTATTTGTCTAATTTGGAAGGCTCTTTTATTGTTCCTTTTCATGTGTGAACAAACTAGTTTAAATTGATGATTTATGAAAGACCCTGTCAGCTAATTTGATATATAATCAAGGTCAAAGACAAATGTCAACCAAAGATTCAAAAATTAGATGGATAAATTTCTACAAATAGTTCTAAAGACGAAAGTCCTACGATTAAATCTCTAATTAATGTATCCACATTAGCTTTCCTATAGAAGACACATTCTTCTCATGTTCACACACTCTCTCCTTGCACTAATTTGATCATTAAGACTTAAATATGTGATCATTAATGTTTGATTAATTATAAACATTCGAATGGTAGAAAATTATATCGTGACTAATTTTATATTGAAGTTGAATATGACTGTTATGGTTGTTTACATTGTTTTATGCAGTACTTGTTCAATGTTCATACTCTTTCTTCTTGCACCAATTGATTTTTTTTTTAACTGTGCACTAATTGATTTTTGTGTCCACAAATTAATGGAATCGGTAGTTGGCTGTTGGCTCAGTCGGTTTCAACACCACATCCCCATGCCGTAAGAGGTATGATTCTACACTCAGTAAAAACTTTTCCTCTTATCAATTTGTGTAGATAGACCCTTTATCTTGTATGAATCGATTTTTTTCGTATGAGAGTAGCTTTCTTAATCACTCCCTCAGTGTCTTATCCCAGGTAAGTCTCAATTGTATTCTGGATCGATTTCAGTAATATAAAAAAAAAAATAAAAAATTAATGGAATCGATTTCATTTTGGTTCTAAATTAATTTTTAACCTATGTGTATACTTGACAACAGGTCATCTTTGTAATATATTAACAAAATGAGTTTGATATAAAAAATAAATAAATAAATAAATTTAATATAATATTTCAAGTGTCAGATTGTCATGTGGGTTCCACAACTTTTGACCTTTACACTTCACTGGAAAAGACATTCCTAGAAATAGGATTCACCATATTTCAAAACAATCACCTAAAAGAAAAAAGTGAATTAATTAATTAAACAAATAAATTATAAGATAATATAGTTGGCAACTCAATTATTCTAATCTGAAACTCATATGAGTTGCAGGTTTGCAACAGTTGATTCAATGTTTCAATCAATAGTAACATAATATATATTAATTTCAAAGTATACAGTACAAGGCTGGCACAGGACCCGTGTAACAGTGGTGCACCACTGACAGAGATCTTGTCATCATGTAATTTTTTGGAGTTCCCTTGGACTGTTTCCCAATGGGGATTCTCTGTCACTTTAATCTTTTAAAAGATAACTTCATTCGTCCTTTCTAGTTTATATTATAGCTTTCTCAACACGATAGTTTCCATCTTATGTAAATATGAGCATGTATTTTAAGATAAATATTGTAAAAAAATAAATCCATTTTCGTAGATGTAATTTCAAAGATTGTGCTACTGTATAATGTAGGGCATGTAATATTACTTAGGGTATGTAGTTAGTACCTATTAAATTTAATCTAATCAAAAAAATAAGATTGATTTAATAATATATTTTTTATATTTATAGTCTTGAGGTTGAGAGTTTGAACTGTGTCCTCTTCTTCTAAATTCTTAACTATTGTAAATCTATAATTATTTTAAAAAAAGAGTTTAATCTAATGGCTTAGCAATAAATAAAGGATTTTAGACGGCTTTTCTTTAGTGGAAGATCTTTTATATTAAATTGGGTAAGAGCCTTTACTTAATAAATTTTTGATAAGATCGATTTCAGATGTAAGAAAAAAAAAAGCAAGAAAATGCATGTGAAAAATAATTTTTTTTCTGATATAAAAACTTTTTTTATAAGTACTGCTTTGAATATGAAACATTAAAGGAGTGAAACATAGAAGAACTAAAAGGAAACTAGATATAGAATTTTTTTTTTTTTTCAAAATTATATCTTTTTATTGTTATTATTCATAAACAAAATACATTAAAATTTACTAATAGTTTTATTAGGGAAGTAAGGTGCTTTTTATTCCAATTCACACACTCAACCTTGGTTTCTATACCATGCATGATGTGTTTGTACAAGACAGGTAAATTAAAGCCCTAACAATTGAACCTTGCTGGAGATTAAATATGATTTGGTGACTGGTCATAGAAGTATATACAATAAATTGCATAATGCATGCAAGTAGAAAATAGTAAAACTATATATCAAGGCTGTCACAAGAACGTCCCATTGCAGTGCCCACTAAAACGAAGACAACATATGATTTAATTAAGAGCCAGTTTGATCAAGTTGCATGGATATATATATATATATATATATTTGAAAAATAGTTGCATGGATATTTAAATATTGAATATTGGATTTTGTTTTTCGTTTCATAATAACAATAATAAACTAGAGACACCATAGAGGGCCAAAAAAATGATCAGTGTTGTCTGTTGGATGCACCAAGTCGTGAGTCAATGGGCAGTTTCTGGTAGAGAAAGGCAACCATACGTTTGATGAATGCCTAGCTAGTCTTCTATGATGGCCAATGATCAAAACCACAGAATAAAAAAAAATGATTAAAACACAAAATATTTCGTTGTTTATATGTTGTCGTTTTGCACACATTAACATAAGAATTGATGACCTTTCAATACAATACAAATGAATTATACATTAAAAAATGGATTGTGAAGTAATGAGACTGAGATTGTGATTAATTATTGGTCATTTTAAAAGCTTGTGCCTCCACAAAATTCCAAAATTCCCATCATCATACATTTCATACTTGTGGGTTGGGTTCCAAAATCATTGGTCAGTTTAAAAGCTTGTTTTTTTTTTCAAAAAAAAATATTGGTGGTCAATTTCCCACCTCTAGTCAGATCACTTTATCATATTAAAAGTTTCTGGGTTGTTCAATATTCTTGGCTGCCGATGACCAATTTCACCTTTCCATAGCATCAACTACAACAATTGATCAAGTAAACATCTTTACAATATTTAAATCCATAACATGGTTTACATACATATTAAAAAATTTATACTCCCGTTTAATACATCAATTGACATCTAACTATTTATCTAAATATATGTCTAATTAGCACATATATTAGACCAATATATATAAGCATAAATTGACTGGCTTAGAACTGTCCTTATTTTAAATTATAGTAATAAAATTTTGTGTATTTAGAATTTAAATAGTAACATAATGTGGGGTGAGAAATATTTGTCCTCACTTTGTAGGGATAGAACTGTCATTTCAACAAGTATATATATACAACACATCAATACCCAACAATACTGACAATATTATTTAAAAAAACATATATAAGAACGGAAAACGAGAGAGGGCAGTAAAAATATAGAAAAAACAGTGGATGTTTGGTTAAGTGATAGATAGAGAGGAGATTATAGGTGTTAAATGATGATAACTTGTCTAGTTTTCATAAACATTTAACATTGATTGGGGTGTTGCAGAGAGGCCGTACAACACATAACATCATCATCATCAGAAGAGAGAAAAAAAAAAAAAAAACAATTAATATTATGCACAAAATAAAAAGAAGCTTTTACCATGTACCGTCAAAGGAAGAAATATGTTTCATTTCATCAAAACACGATCTCCCAGGAACTCAAACTTCTTTTTAAAATCTCTGAACATCTCTCACAATCACCATACCTCTTTCCTTACCCCATCAAATCTCTCTGTCTGATTTTTCACTTTTAGTCAGTGCCTTTTATCATCATTTATCATCAGTAGTTGTAGTAAAAGTAGTACTTGTTTGCATCAGTGAAGAAATTGTTGTTGTTGTTGTCATCGTTGTAGCCATTGACAATACTTGAGCTTATCAACTGCTTAACATCTTCAAGAGTAGAAGTGGAAGTAGTAGTACTATAATGTGATATTGGTGGTGGGGTTTCTCCAAACAACCCATTTGTCTTCTCAGTCCAAATGTTCAGATTTTCACCTCCAGTTGTTGTAGCAGTAGTACCAGTAGTACTGTTACTGTTGTTGGTGCAGCCAATTGAGCATGAACAACTTGTGGTCCTCTTCGAACCCATTTGACGAGTAATTATAACCACCACCCTGGAAACCCCCCACTTGATCTTCTTGCTTGATCTCCTTTCCATAGCTGATCTGGCTGCAACTTCCATCAGAAGAACTACAACTTGTCTGGTCACTACCAAACATGAGGAAATTTTCTTTCATTGGATTATAGAACTGCATGGAACTGACTAGCTGGCCTTCTTGGATTTGAAACTGTGTGTTGTCGTTCAAAAGATGTGATGATGTTGAAATGTTTGATGAGATGGGTTGATCAAATGAATCAAAACAAGTGAAAGATTTGGCGGGAGTGTAATATGAGGTGCAGTCTTTGTTTAGTGATGAGAACAAAGAGGATTGAGATGGGAATGGTAAGGTAGTGGTTTGATGATGAGAAGATGGAAATGGAGGTGGTTTTCTTTGAGGAGGAGGAGGAGCCAAGGCCATGAGCTTCTTCTTGAGTTTAGTATTCCAGTAGTTCTTGATATCATTGTCAGTCCTGCCTGGCAGGTGAGCAGCAATTATTGACCATCTGTGTGCCAAAAAGTTGCATGTCGTTCAATGTTAGCACAAAAAGGTCGTTGTTAATTTCTTAGAAAAAGAAATGGCAAGGCAAACTATGGTGGCTTTGTCTAAACAGCTGTAAGAGGGCATGTTGATGTGTTGGATCTAAGCTTGGCATGCATGCAGAAGAAGATTAACCAAAAATAGCAGATTCTTGATATAACAAGTTTTGGTAGTCTTTGAAAATAAATTAAAGAACCCTAAATATTGCTATTTTCCCCTTTTCATTCTTAGTTGCTACTCCTTTTGGATACATTTTTTTGGTACTAACGTCAAAGCAGTTGATGACTTAAGAAAGAAAGCAAAACAAAAAAGGATACACATAACAATTTGGGCAAATACTCTTCTTGAAATTATTCAAAAAAATAAGGAAAATTAGAAAATTTTATATTTATATATAAATACCTGCTCCCAATGCTAGCAAAGAGAGTGCAGATCATCCTATCTTCCTCGTCAGTAAATTCACCATGTTTAATGTTTGGCCTCAAATAGTTGAGCCATCTCAGTCTGCAACTCTTCCCACATCTCTTTAGACCTGATCCAAAAAGCAAACCATTCAAAAACGACAATTAGCTGCTAGACAAAGTATTAATTACATTTCTGTCTATGTATATATATCTTTCTCTTAAGAAATAGAGAGAGAGAGAGAGAGAGAGAGAGAGGGGTCTCATGTTTGTTTGAGGTTTGAAAACTTACCAGCCTTTTGAGGAAGAGCAATCCAGTTCCCACCAGTTCCATACTTCTCTATGTACTCCTTGAGCTTTGAGTCTTCTTCTGGTGACCATGGCCCCTTCTTCACATTTGCCTTGTCACAGCAAGGAGCTCTACCCATCTCTCTCTCTCTCTCTTTTTCTGAAAGAAGAAGTCTATGATCTCTTGGATATCTGCTGACCTCTTTAAGGAACCAAAGGTCTTACTTCTTGGATGAACTTTGGCTGGGGTGTCCTATAGTACCAATTAATATAGGAGATTTGGGTGTGTCTACAGTAAAAAACTATATAAATATTTTAATTCAAAAAGATACATAAGTCAAAGTGATCGACAAGTCCAATCAGTTCTTATGCTAATTAGCTTACATATATATGTGTGTGTGTGTGTGTGTGTATGCTGATAGAACTTTCTATCTGAAATGTAAGTACTCTAAATATAACCTTGCTCACAGTCCTCTTTAAAAAGCATCCAAAGTCTTGGCAAAGTAGAAAATAGAACAAGCAATTGACACTATGTACTGATAGACATGGAGGACCTTTGAAATGTGACACTTTCCAAACCAAAGACTTAGTGACAGGTAGATAAAAATATAACTAACTGTCTTCAACTTAATGGTACGTTAAAAATGTTTATAATTAATTACCTCAAAGCTATTTATAAATTTGTGGTTGTACTTGTAAGGCTGTATTTATGGTTCTATAATAATAATAGTCCTCGACGAATTTTAAAATTTAAGAGTCAGTTTCACTATAACAAGTATCATGTATATACAAAATTTATTTTATAATTTCTTGAAAAGATATTTGTATGAAAAATTGTCAATACACCAAAACCGATTATATCAGTATCAATCAAATATGTATATTGAAAATTCCAGTTGCAAAATGAGTACAATAGCTAGTCTAGTACATTGAATACATGCAGAGGCTACAACCAGCCAGCAAGTATTTAAGGCCTGCTAAGACTTTTCAGTTTAACTTTTTTTTTTTTTCTTTTTTACTTTGTCTTGTATAGGTGGCTTTAAGTACATATTTCGTGAGTGAAATCTAAAGTGTACTGGCACTGATGCCAATTACTAATTCCAGGGATGATTATTTGTTATTTTCTTTAAATTTGTGTTAACATGTACATGAATTTTAGGGCAGAGGCTAAGAATATAATTTTTTGAAAAATAGATAAATGAGTTAAATTAGTCCTCTTAATATACAAGATTATGTATCAATATAATGAACCTATAGAGAGTTTCATGGGTTGATGCATTGACACAACTCTTTCTGCCTGCTTTTTATAAGCGTAAGGTAGGGTCCAAGCTCTAGTGTTATTAGTATTGTGATAATTTTTTCACTTTATATGTGGACCAATTTTTTTTGATTATGAGAATAACAATTTTGTTTATACGCTAGAGTTCCATAATAATTAAGTTTTGATAATTATCTGATATAATATCAGAGGATCAAAATATAATGAATCTATGAAATATCGATTCTTTAATATTAGATATCAAATTTCATTTGTCAAGCTATATTACATCCTATGTTAATATTACAACTAGTGGACAATTCACACGTAATATAATAACTAGCTAGTGGGCATGCCTATAAACCAACAGTCTATAATTGGAAATTTGCCTTATTCTAAACCTATCCATTGTTATTCGCAATCAAATATCTTAACAGTCTGTAACCTCATCGATTGAGTGCATTAATAAATGTTATCAGTACTATTTATTAATGAGAAATGAATAAACAATCGATCAAAGGAGGGGCCCGAGTATGGATGAGATTCTTTGTCCTTAAATTGATCATGATCTGATCAGGTGTTTGGGACTGACTACTCATCAATGGCACCACCTATATATTGAGTTGTTGACGCATCATAGCTTGTACATTGTGACAGTTTTCGTAATGTGAAAGTGGGCAAACAATTCTTACAGATAGTTCTGCTACATTTTAGCATTTCCTTACTGGGTTCATTAGCATGTGTAGCTAAGTGACACATAGGAATTGAAGTCATGGGGTCGAGCCAGAGGGACCCTACTGGATTTTGTAGGCCAATAAAATCAAACTTTACAGTGTCTTAACTGTAACTAGACTTCCCAAGTGTGTATTATCCCTTCTATAAAAAGAAATTGTCACACCTTCATGAAATTAGGGCTAATCTTAGAACTTTTGTGTCTCCCACACATTACTGATTAAAAATTTGAATCCATATAAGTTAGCATGCATACATTCTTCATGACTCATGAGTGACCAAACAAATAATAAACATGTATAATTTAGTATTGGACTGTTTCTTTAACTTTAAGTATTTTGTTTTAACAATTTCTTAAATTTATACAAATTTGATGGGAAAATCATGAAAAACACTTACTTAGATTATAATTTATAATAATAAAAATACGCTATGAATATTAGTTAATAGTACAATCAATTATTTGAAACTAATAATTAAATTAGGAGAGATACTTTAATATGTTTGTGCTAGATGTATTGGAGGAAAACTTCAGCATGCTTGCATCAAATGTATTGAAGCTTTTCTCTTATATTAGATAACTAATTGATAACTACATCTATTAGAAAAAGAATAACAAAATTTATACTATGACAAACAGAAGGCATGTAAATATATTGGAAATGCTTAATTAAGTTCCATTAATTTCTATATTTTGTCAGCCTTAAGGTGGCATGCATGCACCCTTTTTTGCTACACTATTACCTGTTGAGCCTGAAGTGACTTGAGCTGATAGCTACTAGCTAAAAGCCAAATCAAATCAAAAAGTCATTTGCATGAACTCTGTAGGTACAGCACAGTTGATGCAAATTATAGACATGGACCCAAAAAAAATAACAATAAGTGTCAACAGTTCTATGATGAAACCACTCATCAATGAGTATCACAACATTAACATGCAATGTGTATATATATAGTCAAGCTGGCTGACTGACTTAATTCTCATACCATAGTAGAAAAGAATAGTAATAGAGTTGGATCGATGCCACTTTTTATAGAACTCTAAAACTTTAGAGGTAAAACCTATGAATATTCTGACCTAACAAATAGAAGAAAGTGTGACCTATATTAATATATGCTGTATATTTGTATATAAAATTAATTTAATTACTCAAAAATAAGTACGATTATGATTTAGAATATATTCTGGTGAGAACATTTTGATGAAGCTTCGAAGAATTTACCACGGTAATGGGGGAGTGGAAACACAAAAATTAATAATCAAGGACTAGTGAAATTATGTTGGATTTTTTTTTTCTTTTTATTTAGTCTTGCTAGTTTTGTTTGTTTGTTTATTATTATTATTATTATTTTCAGGTTAATTTCTAACGGTTCTTAATCAAATCTTGTATAGTTAAAATTAATTTTAATTTTAATTTTTTTAAATTGACATTGAAGGAGTCGGAGATCTGTCAAGATATTTCAAAATCAAATTTTACTTGTTTGGTTTGAATAATTACTTCTATTAACAAAAACAAATTACTCACACAATAAGAAAATACAAAACCATCATAACTTGTATGTGATTGAGACTACTTTGACCTAAAAATTTCAAAAACTACTCTTAAACATTAAGGCTACGTTTGGTATGATGTGTTAGATTGGATTGAATTGACTATCATTCAATCCCTTGTTTGGGTAATCATCTGCTGAGATTGAATTTACAAATTTTTAAAACTATTATATCTAAATATTAAATAAAATAAAAATATTCAAAGATTATATATTGATAAATTATAAAAAATATAATAATAAAAGTTAATATTTAGATATATACAATAAAGGTTTTTAAAATATAATTATTTCAAATTAATTTAATATTGAGAAATAAAATAATAAAGTTTTTTATCACTTGAAAAAATAACTAAATTTCATTAAATGTAAAAAATGCTGATATTTTTTGGAAAAAGAAAAGGCTTGATAGTTTAAAAAGATAAAAAATTGATAGTTAAAAAAAAAAGGAGAAAAAAAAGGCTTGCTTCTTTCTTTGCAGGTGTCTCTCTCTCCTTCCACCCATCATTGTCATCAGCTTTTTAAAAAAGCTACTGTTGTGGATTTCCCAACCGGTGGTTGTTGGATATGGAGCTACGGAAGTGGACTCCCGTATCCAATCCAGCTGTCAGCCAAACACTGGACACACCAAAACTAACCACTCTTACCTCCAATCCCACGCTGTATAAGGTGCTCCAAACACAACCTAATTGATGTCTAGGGAGAGGTTTGTTATATATATATATATATTGAAAGGAAGGTTTATGAGAATATTAAAATTAAATTAATTAATTGGTCAGTATATTAACTAAAGATCAAACAGATCCCTCAAATTTACCGTTATTTTGATTTCCTTCTAAATTCATAACCATTATCTCATATTCCTAACTATATGCATTCATATGGCTAATTGATTCAACAAATCATGTGATTCATAGGAGAGAAAACAATGTATATTAAGGGAGTCGTGTAGATATTGCATGAAGAAGATTCTAATTTAGTCACGAAATGTATCCTTGCATATTATAATCATGATTCATGATATAATAATGATAATAAAAATTACATGCTAATTAAGTAAGATATAAATTATGGGGTTTCCTGCATGGTGTTATTATGTTAATGAGCTTGACGGGGTCAGCATGGCAACAACCATTATTATGGGGAAAACCATCAAAACAACCCAGCAGCAACGTCCATTAATAATTTTAACATGACATCTTATAATTTTCATTTCTTCCACGAAAGTAGAAAGAGTAAACTCTAAAAAAATGGGTGCCTTTTACGTAATCGTTACCTCATTTAGAAACATAGAAGTGTGATTACTCAAATTTTCTTTTCAGATTAAAAACTAAAATTTATTGGGCGGCTTTAATTACAAATATATATTCTGGTCTGTTACTAACAACACACTTATATCCTTGTTTGTTGACCTGTCTTTGTAAAGGCGATTATCGTGATTTCAATTTATATATATTATTTTTTGCATGCAAGTTGAATATGATTTGATAGGAACTTGCATATCAAGGTCACACCTCAACGATTTTTAGCTTTTCTCTAATTATGATTGTTTGGGGCAAATATATATATATATATATATATCTCAATGGAAATCAAAACGACAGTTAATTACAAGCTGTTGAAATTAGAAAATAGCAATCAATGACAAGCACATATTGATAGTGTTATAAATTTAATTACTATATAGTAGAATTTCAAGTTTTTTATTTCATGTAGAATTTAGAAGTAGTATCAGTGAACTAGTGCTAAGGTAGTTTCAAATTTTATTATTATTATTTTTTGGTGGATCAAGTCCAATTGCAGGGAGGTCTATCCGATGATTTAGGACGATCACATCTAAATTCGATTGATTGATCAAACGATCAACCATGCACATAAATATCAATAATACTACTATCACAAATTCCGTAAATTATGATTGTAAGTCTAATATAAAGTCACTCATGATTAAGTACACAGAAAAAATTTAAAAATAAGAATATATAAACTGCATAAAGACACTTTTCTACTATTCAAAGTGATAAAATAATCTTTCCTTTTTAACAGACATTCTAATATTGTCAATTAAGAATACTCATTTGCTTAAATCTCTGACACTCGACTTAAAATATCAATCAAAAAGGAGGTCCAATCGTTTCAAAGAAGCAAACAGCAATGATCTAGAGCAACCAATTGATAGTGTACGAGTACCATAGATTCTAAATTAGGTATATACGTACCCCACCTTCCGTAATTTAGATATGAACCAATCAAACAAATATTATTTTGATTTCTCTCTTACAGATAGACACAAGCAACCATCCATACATATTCGAGAATAATGCCCACAAATCCTTGATTAAATTAAAGATTGTTATAAATATTGCAGATTATAACTCCAAATCCTAGTTTTATTTATCTAATTAATTAATTAATTAATTATTCCATTCAATATTATTAATTAGTTATCTTTAATGATTATACTATTGAAGTTTTTCAAGTAAACAGCCAGCAGTACGTCATAACAAAGCTTCCTCGAATTACTTTTTTGAGCAATTTACAGTTTGACGCAGATTTTTCTGTTAAACACTAATTTCAAAATAATTGTGTGTCAGATTATACTGAACGTTAATTTATCTATATGTAAATTATGTATAGATCTGTTTTTCTTTAACTTTTCCGCATAAAGAATTGATTATAATTTGTGCTCTGAAAGTATATGTTATAAGAACCTTAAAAAATTATAGCTACAAATAATGCTTTAATATAATAAGTTTCTGCATCCTCATTATCTAATTTATATGTTGTCTTCGTGCCATTATTTCCCTTTCTGATCACATCTGCATGTACAAACTATTTAATGAATATGAGTGTTTGCTGGCTATATTTGCATATTAATAAATGTAGTATATGTTTGTTTGTTTGTATAAGCATGTAAATGTACTGTATGCTTGCGAATGATTAAACAAACACTTCAGCGATAAGAAATAATATATACATACATACATACATATATATGCATGGATACCCAAACCTAAATCTTACTTGTAAAGAGATATGGTATGAAAAATAATAGAGAAAATTCATTTGTCTAATTCAACAGAGAAAAGCACTGAAGTTTAAAATTTAAAAACTTCGTTGTCCTTGCTTCTGCTTAAAGGAATCTTGAAATAGAAAACACAAATGCGGGTCTTCCCTCTTCATATATTTCACTATCAAGATAACAAACAAAGAAATAATTAATCAAGTTAATGTATAATTGGATTATGGATATATTATAATCATAAAGAAGAGAAGAGACAAGTGTCATCAGCTGCATTGACTCTCAGACAGCAAAGATGCACATATACTAGTGTTTTCCACACTTTCTCAAACGGTTGGCAAACTAAGATTGAAAAAATTTGCAGGCTGTATCCATGTCATTAATATTTAAATATATTAAGTAATGCAAGATTTGAATTATATTCCAAGTTTTGCACTTCTGCCCCTTTGTTTTGCCCTATTTCATTGAGTTCCTTCCCTATTTTCATCCTTTATCTTCCGAAAACTGACACCAAATAGGTTAGAAGATTGTCAGAATTTACTAAGATCACTTGTACATATTAGATGTATACTCCATAATCAACAAACATGTATTGTTCAATGTTATTAGTTTTCAACCAGTAGAATTATCTATTAATTAAAAAAAGTTATTAAAATAAATTTTAAATTTGTTAAAATAAAAATAATATGTTTACATCTAATTGGGAACATAACGAGTGCCGTAGAGAAAATCTAGCTCAAAACACAAGAATTAATAAAAAATAAATGCATGAATCTATGCAATGCAAGAAAAAGCACATCACTATTAAGTAGAACCATGAAAATCTATGCAGTTAGTTATAAATTAGTTGTACTTTATATTATCTGAGTAAGAATTAAGAATTTGAAAAGTGTAGTAGTACTATTACGTCTATATACCTAAAAGTTGCAAATAAATTATTTTATATTATTTTTGAATGAAAATTTTAGTTAGTCACCCAAAAAGTCTAGCTTTACGTGTTCATTTATGGAATTATGGAGAGCTATATAGACCAAGAGCTCTGTTAATTTACAATAATAATCTATAAGGGAAAAAAATTAATGCTCCTCCAATTACCGAGTGCATTCATATATATTGTCAACTGTACTTATTTGTCTTCTCACTTCATTACTTTTCTAGAACACTGAATGGATAAATGAAAATAAAATATATATATATACATAACTGGAAACTCATTAGTTTGACGTGAAACCTTGGCCGCGAGAAAGAAATGGCATGAAGTTCAAGTTTGTCAAACTTCAAATATGATGGATTATGCTAATGGCTGCCTTTCTTTAACAAGTCATAATAGAATCATTTGCCTAAATTTAGTGGATTTAATTAGACGGAATTTGGTAGCCTTACCCCCTCAGTCAATTCAAAAGGCCTGACTGATCTAGGAAAAATTCCATCATGAAAGTTCCTTGCCTTTTTGTTTTCAACTCCCTTGTTCAATTTCCAAAACCAGACTCGCTAATTATGCATTTGTTCAACAAGCAAATCAGTGTGCCGGAAGAAGAATAGAGAGAGAAAATGTTTTTCTTTATCTATTAGTTTGAAAAGATTAGAGAATAGATACGACTTTTACCGGGATTAGCTTTCTAATCTAAGCTCATATATACCTTTGCACCAATAATTCCAAAGACGACAAGGTGGAAAAGCTTTTGAAAAAATTTAACAATTTTCTACGGACTTCTAATCTTCCATAACGTGATTTTTCATCAACTCAAATAATGTAATTTTTGTTCTAATATTATATAAAAAGAAACAATATAAAATTTCAATTATTGATATGGTTTTAGTGACTGCTTGCATTATAATTATAGATACAAGTTTAATTTAATTTTAAATTATTTCCATTCTTATTAAACGTATTTCATAAGCTTGTGTAGGCAGATTTTTTTCCTTTATTACAAGAGTAAGTATCTTTCAATTATAGGAGTAAATATCTGGAGTAAGTAGTGTGATTAATTTCGATTAATTTTGATAGATTCCGATCAATTTATTATTAGTTTTTAAAAAAGGTTTAACTATTAAGAGAAGTAATTAAGTTTTTTGTTTGATGTTACATCTTCTGGCAGTAGGTCATAAATCTATCGGGATCTACTAATAGAATCTCTTTAATGAGCAATATGAAGATATACTTTTAAAATCATGAAAGAGTTATCTATTAATAAATAGAAAAATTATCATATATTGTGATCGGTAAGGGTTAAACTTACTATTAGAAGCAAGTGGATTAAGCCTTACACACTAAATCACCAACCATCCTTAGAACTAATTAAGTTTTGTTTTTCAATTTTCAGCAAGAATTTCCAATTACGTGTTAATAAAGTTAAGATAAATGGACTAAAACATAATTTGTGAAAAACGTAGGGACTTGTGGATGCAAAACACAGAAAACACAAAAAGTCAAGACAAAGATGGAAGTGGGATTCGTTTCGTTGGGAAGACAAAAGACAAAAGGCCCCGCTGTCAACGATGACGTAACAGATTGCGTAACACACACAACACAACACACGCACACGCTCTCACAGCCAATCACCGAAGAGAAAAGAAGGGAGTCCTGTTACAACATCGAAACGTGTCACTCCTTCCTCGATACTCACGACAACACCCCCAACGTTGCCCCTTCCCTCGTCCTCTCCACGCGCGCCTCTCCTCGCTCGAGCCTCCCACCAAGCAGACACGCTTCGGATTGTGACTGGCCCGTGCTGGCCTACACGGCTCGTCTGCGCGTGGTGGATGGTGAATTGGTGGTTTTATTCTGTGTGTGATCAGGATGATGGATGATACGGAGAGGGGCTTTGTTTGGTGAGAGAAAGGATTGAGATCAGAGGACAGCCAATCAATCAATCATCTCATGCATTTGCACGCCTCTTCTGTTCAAACTTTGATGTGTGGGGTCCCTCCCTTTTTTAAAATATTAAACAAGCAAAACAAAACTAAAATGCTATTTAGCTATTTGATTTGGTTGGTAAAGATTGGTTCAAACCTATAACAACAACATTAGAGCAGGTATCAGTGGGGGGTTGACTATATTAACCTTTCATATGGGCCGGGCTTTGTTTTTTACTGCTACTAGATTTGACCCCAACCCAAGATCTCGTTTTCTTTCTTAATTATGTATTATTGTTATTTTGACCATCCATATTACAACCCCTCCAATCATTTATCGCTCTCCAAAGATGGTGGAACAACTAAATTTATCTACTTTCAATCTGCTCAAATAAGTTAACTGTCATAATTTTTAAAGTCTGTTATAATTAAGTATTATGTTAGCAATATGATAATCTAGTCTAGTGAATAGAATGTAATTTGATCATCATACCAATTATTATGTTATAGAACCCTTATATGGATTATTATTTTTTGGATTATAATTTTTGTTTGTTTTTAATTATGCTGTTCATTTGGGATATATAGAATGCTTTATCATAAGGGGGTTTGCTTTTAGTAGTTAGATTGTCAATTAGATGATGTTACATGAATATAATCTGAGATTTTTCTTAGATTAACTTCTGTTTTCCAAATTGATGCTTTCCATCAACACTAGATATGTTGGATGTGGGTAAGTACATAGTGAAAGCTACCGTAAGAAAAGGCATGTTTGAAGTCATATTTCAACATAACAAATGAAGAAGACAAATTCTCTCTTTTTGTTTTTCGATTTCCAGTTGTGGTAAATAACTTTGCATGTTGTTCCTTTGGTGGTTACTGGTTAGAGGATCCGCTTATAGAAACCAAGGTGTCAGTTGCTTGCTCCTCACTTTCAAGTTCCAAGAACAAGATCTTCCCTTAATGGTGTGGCTTTATGGAGCACTTGCAATAAATGTATGGACCATGTTAAAACAAAATAATGTCATGTCGGTTCAAATTTTGACTTGTCAATCACTCTGTTTAGCATAATGTGTGTGTGTATATATATATATATATATTATCATAATGGTTTTGTTCAAATCATTGCCCTATGCCTACCATCAAAAAATATTTGACCATGGAAAAATATTTTAAAAGTCACTTTTAAAATATACTTTTTTACATCTTATAAGTTAATTTAATTTATTATTATTTTTGTCAGTTTGTTAGAAATTATTAGAAAGTAATTAAAAAATCAATGTAAATAACACTTGAGATGATTTAATAGTAAATCTCTCACATTTATATCAATGAAATTACGAGTTTAAATACTATTTTCCTCCCTCAACTCTATTGTTACAGATTTAACTTTGAATAGAGTAATGCCAATGGCACGCAAGGGCTGCGAAATTTGGGTTTAAGTTAAAAGCTCTTCATCTTTTTTGATACAATAAGAATTTCATTTAAGTTTTCTTGAACTCTAAAATATTTTATGACGTTTTTATTTTCATCAATATGTGATACATGGCTATGTTCTTAACTGCAATTTTTTTCCGCTTAACTATCAATCCACACACTATATTTACTCGTATAAGAATTCAGTTTAAGAGATGATCCTCCTCTGGAGAAAAAAGGTTATTCATATATCTAATCAAGCAAACTTTTAGTTCACACAAGATTGCTATTTGAACAATGATGGATGTTGCTTTCCATGGAAAATCATGCTTACCAATCAGCCAAGCATAGGTTCACTTTAGTGTTCAAACAATGTTGTTGTGTTATAGTTGGAGAAGCTTTCACCATTTGGAAAGCATCCATCATTTTAGAGTGTGGTGGTTTCAACATTGGAGCCTATACTAACTTTGCAGGGAAAACGATGAAAAGAAAGCCGCATAAGTTGGATCTCGTGGAAGCAACAGGCATTAGAATGGGCCTCGGCCATTCTTTAAGGCCCAAATTGTGCTTCAGAGCCATGAAGAAAAAGAACATATAACCACATGAAGCCTTATAATTTACAACCACGTGAAGATAAACACGAAGAAAATCATTAAGTCAATATGTACACTATCCACTTGATAAGAGTAGATGAGTACTCCCACTCACCTTAATAGGTTAAGGGTTCCACTATCACTATTATTTTATTAAAACACAAGGATTGAAAAGTGATTTCCTCTTAATAGAAATTGTTATAAATAAAACACTTTTTTGGCATACCGTATTGTTTTTATTTTTTATATTTTTTAACTTTTAATTTTACATATATAATTTTACATTTAACATCACTTGGATCAGGACAATCATTATAAATATGGTTCGGAATATAGCTCTCACTATAATTATAGGGTAGAAGTCTCCCTATAGTTTAAAATTTTAATGGTAAAGGTGAAGGAAACATGCCCAACCATTTTGGTAAGGGTGTATGTACTAATAAACCATATTAGAATGAATTAAATTGCACTGGGCATATATGTTTTGGATACTACATACTTAACGGTAGATTTATTAATCAAAACTTTTTAAGTAAAAAGTAAACTTAATTCATAATTCATAATTATATTATTTGTTCACAACAGTTAAAAAGCAAAGTAATTAGATCTCATAGATAACATAAATTAAGACTTTGGGTTACATTGAAAAGTGATGTTAAAGGAATCTAGATTTTCTTTTTAATTGAGCATCATTCCACATAAACAAACACATCTAAAAACGATAAAAAGGTTGAAACACAACAAACCAACATGGGGAGTGGGGTGTCTAATGTCTCTCAATTAATCATTTCAGATAATTTATTAACTCACTACTTGTAATGCATTACCACTCTCCCCAAATTTTTATTGATCGAATTTGAAGTCAACCCAGTTTAATCCACTCCAGATTCTGGCAGCAACCTTTATAATTCCATGTTTGGCCCATTCATACATGCACCATCAGACCACACCAACTCCAATTAAATCTCTTCTCTTTCAAAGATGAACAAGAAGAGCAATCCCATCACAACCCACTTCTCAAAATCCATACAAAGCACACTCTTCACGCTTGTCTCCCTAAATTTGATCTTCATTTCCAATTCTACCCTCCTCAAACCACCTCCTCTTCCCATTCTACCCCTACCCTCCGCCCCCCAGCTCCAATGGCAACTCAGTTCCATGGCCATGTTCCTCCACTTCGGACCCAACACCTTCACCGACTCCGAGTGGGGCTCCGGCAAAGCCGACCCGCAGCTCTTCAACCCGATCCATCTCAACGCGTCTCAGTGGGTCCAGGTAGCCAAAGAAGCTGGCTTCAACCGTCTCGTCCTCACTGCAAAGCACCATGATGGGTTCTGTTTGTGGCCTAGTGCGTACACTAACTACAGTGTCAGGTCTAGTGGGTGGAGAAATGGGAAGTGGTGATGTTGTTGCAGAGCTGGCCATGGCTGCCAGACAAGCTGGTGTGGGCCTTGGACTCTATCTTTCACCGTGGGATCGACATGAGCCCTCCTTTGGCAAGACTTTGGAGTACAATGAATTCTATGTGGGGCAAATGACTGAGTTGTTGACTAGGTCAAGTTGTCATTTTTTTTTTCTTTTCTGTCTGGTTTGGTTTTTGTGTTATCTATTTGGCTTATTAATGGTTCTAGGCTGTATGTGTTCGATAAAATTTTAATTGTTTGTATGATATTGCGGATTGTTCATGTTTGATTGTGTTTCTGGAGAATTCATTTTCTGCGTTGAACTTTTGCAATTGTCTGTGACTGGTCATTTTGGTTGTTCGATGTTTAAGCCGATTAAAGTTGCTTCCTTTATGATGTTTGTTTCGAGGAAATTGGTTTTCTGGGTTTGTTAGAATTATTTGCTACTTTTGTTTATTTGGTTGTTTGATTTTATGGAAAGTTTTCAGTCATATTATGGATTGTGTGATAATAGGTGAATCTATTCATTTTGTTCTGGATTGGCCGTTATATTAGCTGATTGTGTTCTTTGATTTTTTTCTTTTTTTTTTTAAGTTGTTATTGTTTATCAAATAAGGTTGTTTAATTTGTGTTGGTTTAGTGTTTTCTTTGCAAATTCGCTGGGACCAAGGAGAGTGAGTGATTTTTCTGACATTGAACAGGTATGGAGATATCAAGAAGGTATTTTTGGATGGTGCAAAAGGTGAGGGGGAGAAGGATATGGAATATTTTTTTGATTCTTGGTTTAGTCTCATTCATCAGCTTCAGCCTGGGGCTGTTATTTTTTCCGACGCTGGTCCTGACACCAGGTGGGTTGGAGATGAGAACGGTGTTGCTGGCTCTACTTGCTGGTCTCTTTTCAATCGGAGCTGTGCGAAGATTGGTGGTACTGATACTGGGTAAGTTTATTTTCATACATAGAAACTCATTTGATTTCTTGCTTTCATATAGATAGTTCAATGGAAAGTCTTGAATTATTTGTGTTTGTCCTCGCAACCTTCAAAATTACCGTCTGGTTCATGACACCTTGTTAGGATAAAATGTGATTGCCGTCCAATAGTTATGATTACCATAGACAAACAGACTAGGGAAGCTATTGGGAAAGCCTGCATTTATAAACTTTCTCGCCCTGTGTACTATTACATTGTAATGCATTGTAATGCGATACCACTAGTAGTTAAATATGAAATTTTCTTGTGCTTGCATGTCGACTTCTGGTCTGGTTATAAATTCTCCTAGCTTCATCATAAATTTATCTGTGTTAAGTATGAGAATTATTGGCTTCCTCAAACAATTTTTCTTCTTTCCCGTATCAAACAAAGTACTAAAAGGTTCATTCGATTTGTGTTTGATATAACAGATACCTTAATTTGGGAGACCCACAGGGTCATGACTGGGTACCTGCTGAGTGTGACGTCTCTATTAGACCTGGTTGGTTTTGGCATGCACCCGACGCTCCAAAGTCTGCATTGAAGCTTCTCGATATATACTACAAATCTGTTGGCCGAAACTGTCCCTTGTTACTAAATGTGCCTCCTAATTCTTCAGGTCTTATATCAGCTGAAGATATACAAGTACTTCAAGAGTTCAGGGAACTCCGGAGGTCAATATTTTCAAATAATCTGGCAACGAGCGCTGTTGTTACTGCCAGCAGTACAAGAGGAGGCGTTAGAGACCATCGGTTTGGCCCCCACAATGTCCTTGAAGAAGGCATTTACACCTACTGGGCCCCTGAGGAAAAACAGTCTGATTGGGCGTTGTTTTTAAACTTTCAAGAATCAGTATCTTTTAATGTGTTTCAAGTTCAAGAGCCAATTCACATGGGGCAGCGTATTGTGTCGTTCCATCTTGATACTTTGAATGAAGAAGGGGACTGGAAGAAGGTGATCAATGGCACAACAGTGGGATATCAGAGGCTGTTGCTATTTCCTACAGTTAAATCTAAGCAGTTGAGGTTTGTGGTTGACGAGTCTCGGGCAGACCCTCTTATATCTTATCTGGGAATGTATATTGATCGGTTTTCTCTAGTGAGCATGTCTAATACAAGCTCACATACATGCATGAACAACAGTCACATACTTCACCATAGTTTGTACAATCATTCTCAAATTGCTTCAATATAGCATCAGCGAGTTTCATATTTCACTGTAAAGATCTTCTCATTTACATTGTTTATGACTTATAAATATGGTGATTTTATTTATAAATGATTCCTAAATTCTGTGGTCAATCTTGTCGGATTGTTTAGAATTATGCTATCTCTGGTACATTTGATGCTCTGAATATTGACATACAGTTTTTCCTTACTTGAGAAGACAACGAAAGTGTAGAACAACTTCTGTGATCCCCACAGCCTTGCTCTGATTTTGGCACTAGGTCTTGAAGTGAGCTTTAAGCTGTGAGGGATCCTACAATCATGTCGTATTGTAGTTGTGAATACATAGGAAACTCATTGGCTGATAGATACCAAAACTTGTGCACGGAAGTCATACGAACATGAACCTTTTTCACAAGTAGAGAATTCATTTCTCCACAACTTGGACAGGCTGAATGGGCGAGGTAAAGTAATCAGGGGAGAAACTGCTCGGCTTTAAAAGAACAATTTTGATCTTTATCCTAACCAGTAGATTTTTTGTGAGCATACACACTTCAAAACAAAATTCCAATTGCTTTTTAATCATACTTCTGCACCAGAAGATTAAAAGCTCACTCATAGCATCTGATGTTCACTCCATTTAAGATAATAGCAAGTAACAAGAATTTCATTAACTATCTGTCATCTGGAAAACAAGACTTCTTTCTGTTACAACAATAACCTGCAAGTACCAAAGTTTACTGAGCTGTTAATTATAAATTATTCACCTATCGTTACATATTAATAAAACAGCTCTGATTTTTCCTCTGGACATTAGAGGTTTCTCATGATAGTACAACATTTGTCACATATCATTTGATGGAGGTTATGCAATCGCTTCAACCAGCATGATTCCTCATCCTCTCCTAGTACCATTTTTGGTAAATTCCAATGGATCGAAGGGCAGCCACATCATGACGTAATGTTGTTATGCCATGGAATGGAATGCATGAATTTGCATTATCACTTATGAGACGCATGTACGTTCCTGAAAAGAGAAGCAGCAGCTCACTTAATTTGTCAAGAAATGAGGCATAGCCACAACTCTTCTATGAAACTAGGCATGCAGATCCTCATAGGAGAAAAATAATAGCAATAAAAAATAAATTTGTACCACAAACACCAGAGATTTTAAGTTATCTTGACATCTCGAAGAAGCCTAGCTGCCATTGAGCCGTATCTTCTGGCTTCCCAGTCACTAAGCTTTCCATTTGGAATTCTGGTCACTGGCACACAATCTTGCCCATCATCTTCACCACCAATATTATCCACCTTATCCTCCACTGCACTGCTTTCATCATTCTTCTCCCCCTCTTTTGTTTCTCCAGTTTCAACTCCAATCGGCTGATCAATTCCCTGGGATGCACTTTCAACGCTCCCACCAGAAGACTTTGCCCCCATAATGTAAAGTTGAATACTTGAATGTTGGTATTTGTTGTCCATCTGCATGGTTTAAAGTTGTTAGCCTAGTACTGAAGAATAAAACAAATGCCATTTTAGTCTACAGCAATGCAATTCTTGTCTTGGCTAAAAGATGAAGGGTGGTCCAGAACATCAAACTGGAATATACCACTAAAGTAGTGCCCAGGAGTGGCAATATTCAATGTTTAAATTAATAGAGACTTAACTTGTGGCCATTTGATTTCTTCCTAAAAATCACATGAAGGATATTATAGGTTAAACCAACTATATATTGCTCTCATTTTATTTTAAAACCAATGTACAAGATTCTGATACCTAGAAAGGTCCTAGCAATAGGAGAGGAGAACCAAAAGGAAAAACAGAAACAAAAGAAAGAAGAGTAGTACCTTGCCCTTTGGAACAACTTTCACATCAAAGTTGCTTTTCCACATGTTAAGCATTTGCTCATGGACACTTGTGGAGCGAATCTCGTAGCCCAACTACAATAAATTATTATAGCTTCAAATGATATATCAATAATAATGATTATAGAGGAAAAAGATGAAGACAATAAATAAACTGAAAACATCATACCAAAATTGTGGTTTTGGGTCCTGATAATGCAAATATTGTCTGTAAAAGTGGTTCCAAGAGATGCTCTGCATAAACCTTAAAACAAAGGAAGTGGAAATCAGTGATTAGGTTGAAATGGTAATAGATTCAGTGTGATTTTCTTTTTTTCCTAATCCATACACAGTAAACTTCAACCTAGCATATAAATTTTGTTATAGAGACCTTGTAACTTGGTTAGTCCAGTAAAGTGGCCAGTTGTGGTCATCATTTACCTTTCCAAGACAGACATACATACGTACAATTTATTCACATAATTTATCAAACCTGTGAACTCTTGATTAATCTTAGGAGCCTCCTTGATATTGCAATAACTAGTTGTGCAAAATTCAGATTTTTATTCTTTGTTGCCCATTTAAATGTCATATGTTCCTACTCTTATTAATTAACCCTTTTCCCACTACACCATTTGCTTTAACTCATATCCACGGTATATGTAACAAATAAACCCACCACATTGAAGGTATCGTAGCCTTATTATAATTCTAATTGCAAAACATGACAGAACTCTGAAAATTTTGGGGGATTGTTGAGGCACCAGAATACTAAAATATAAATATAAATACACAAAAATATAAACTATAGAGAACTTGTGCAAGATTTTAATGACTTAAAGATATCATGCCTAATATGGAGAATATAGGTCTTAAATTAGAGTATAGTTGTATCTACTACATATGAGAACATAAAACAACTGCATGACCTTCAAAATCAAATTTCTCTTTCTAATAAGAGAAATTCCATTTTACAGATTATAAGAATATACATCAAGATGACACAACATCAAAAAATCATTATAGCAACAACATTAATCCCATAAATTTGGTAGCACATCTATATGAAGATGCCACAAGCAAACCGTAACAATCAGTAATTAAGTTTTTTCTCAATATGTAGACTCATCTCAACAAAAATGAAGAAGTTTATAACAGAACTTACAACATCAGTGCCAATGATATAGTCAAAAGGTGGACCAATAGCCCTTATATGATCCTCATTCCCCCAGTCCAACTCTGCAACCTGGATTGAGCCAAATGAATCTGCAAGGACAAATTTCCAAGTGAGAACAGAGTACAAAAATAAACGTGTAGCTCCAAGCATAGCTCGCTTTATAAGAGCTAATTATAGTGAAACAAAATTATAATTTCTACAAGCATAGCAGCAACTCCAGGCAGCAAAAATGACAAACGTAAGAGGAAGAAATAGGAAAGAATACCATCAAAAGTAGATTGAAAGTTAAATTACAGATGACTATTGCGTGAAAGGTTTTAAGCACACCTGAACCAGGATTCATCTGGGTGATTCTTGAAGTATTACGTTCAACATTTCTTTTTAGCAATGGCAAAACCTCAATTTGGTCTGTTGCCACTACATTACATCCTAGCAATGCCATTCCTGGAGACAGAAGTCCATGTCAGACTAAAAGCATCTCACCTGATAGTGTAGACTAGACTCACTTCAAGCCAAGATACCACACTACAAAACACTGAGACACAGCAAACACATAAACTCACCAAACCCAGCAACTCCGCAACCAGCTCCAAGTTCAATGACACGTTTTCCTTTAAGTTTAGAAGGGCAAAACCTTCCCCTTCTGCAATTCTTTTCCTGAATAGCCAAATACAAGAAATATCAGAAACTTAGCAACAAATAAATTTGCAAAACAAACACATAGCTTTCCAATGCAGGACGAGTAATTTTACACCTAAATGGAGAAGAAACTTTTTGCTTCTTTTCATCACGAACGAGAAAAATTAGTGTCTAGAACACCACCAACCAGTAACCACCCTCTTCCCTTCCACACCCCACACCCTCCCGTTCCCCACCCCCCCAACACACACAAAAATAATGAAAGCAAATAAGATAAAAAAAAAAAAAAAAAAAAGAAAAGAAAAGACCACACTATTACACAATCAAAATTTATCATTAAAACCCTCAACTAACCATATCCCGGGTACCCAAAATCACCCATGTAGACTAAAATCGACAAAGACATCATTCCAACTTACTTCGATTCAGCAAAATGACCATTACATAAAGACAAAGAAAGCATGCAAAGGGATGGAAAAAAACATTACCAGGTATTTGACAAACACCACGGAGGCATCCCAAACAGTAGTCCCTAAGTGCTTGGAATTGGGATCCTACCACATACATCATATTAACAAAGTCAATGGTTGTCAAAAATTAGCTTCTATTTCATAACGTACCTCAAACATCAATACAACTATTAATCATTAAGCCTCAAAAGCATATACCTGAGAGAAGTGTAGTGAATGTCCTAGAACTTCAAGAGTGATAAGTGATGTGGTTGGAGAATTCAACCTGATTCAATTTATTACAATCAATCAATAAACAAAACTATTCTATTAGGAGTCAGCTATATAATACCTGTCAGGCTCCATCTGGTGCTGATGAAACCGGGAACCGCACCTGTTATGCTTCAAATCAAATATATTTTAGAACAATAATTGAGAGATAAACGATGTAAATTAAAAATGGTAAAGAAATCAGATGAAATTATAATTAAAGAGAATAGAAGATTGATGAAGCGGGAGCTTACTGAGATGGTAAAAGTGAAAGCAAGGTTTTTGTGGTGAGCTGCTTAATCAGACGGACAACTGCAATACAAACTCACCCGCCGCTTGTAACTGTTTTTACTTTGTTTTTTCGATTTAATTAACTACTTGAATTTTGATTATGATACCATATTACGTTATGAGAACAATAGAAAAATTATTCAAAATAATATACTCTTTTTTTTTAAAAAAAAAAATAAACTTGTTATAATATTATACTTTTTGTTCTTTGCTTTGAGGAAAAAAATAATAATACACTTTTTTAAAGGTAAAAATTAAAATAATACACTTTCGTTGGGATTCTTTAAAGATTCTTTTTTTTTTTTTTTTTTTTAAATAGTTGAAAATAATGGGTTTAAGTGGTATCCTTTTAATAAATTTCAATTTATATTTTGACAAAAAAAAAAGAACTAATCACTTTTTTTTTTCTTTTTTTTTTTTAATTGGAATGGTTTGGTTGGAACTCTTTCAAATGTAAGTAGTATAACTGGATAGCCACTGCAAAGATGGAAAGGAAAAGTATCCTTGCATTTGTTTTCAATCAACAAATAAATTTTGAACCAATCACGTAGGGCAAAGTGACACATTCCTAACGTGCGTTTCGCATAAAAATTGGATTTCATTGGTACAATAATTTGAATTCCTATCTAAACCTATTATGAAAGAAATGATTGGAAATGATACATATGTTTAGAGCAAGCTAAACTATTTATAATAAGAGATTTCGCAAAATAGATTTGATATTGAAGAAAAGTTTAGATATATATATGTGTGTATAAAATAAAAACCAAAATTTAAAATCTTGATCAATAATTCGTAGTTTTGGCACACCAACTTTGGTTCGGGACCATATATATATATATATATATATATATGTATGTACAAAAGTGAGAATACGAACATTAAGATTAGGGGCTTTAAAGGAATTGCTGAAATTAACATCATATGTATTGTTTGGAAATCTACTCATGGAAAAACATCTACTTTCACATAATGGGAGAATATTTTCCACACATACTAGAAAATTTGTATGATGAGATTTAAACTTTCGTCACTATTTTCTTTTTTTTTTTTGAAACGGTACACCTTATAGGTCAAATGATTGTCGGAACCAAATGATATGGATAACTAATAGCGTGACCCAGATGACTACTCCACCAATTGAAGAGACTGTCGGGACTTGCTAAGATGTATCATAGATAGCGTAATTCGAATGACTACTTTCACAACCAGAGAGAGGACAACTCTTACCAAGAGAAGACTCATAATCCATGCATTGTGTTTTTGAGGACAAAAATGAGATTTAAATCATTTACCACTTGCATGGATCAGAGAGGTATGAAGGGTGAGAAAGCCAATACAATAAGCTACATGGTGTTAGCCATGGATCACACCAATTTCTTCTCCACCTCTTCTTCCAAGTGCCTCTTTCGCCTCCATGTAAGCTGCCTCTTGTCTAGTGTGCGTTTTTTTTTTTTTAAAAAAAAAAAAAAATTGATTATGGGATTTTGTACAGATTTCTATAGCAACAAACACAGAGGTTAAGGTGGTGATATGTTTTGATAGAGCTCTCTTTGGTTGCTCTATTGATGACTTGTTTCATTTTGCTAAGCTTTATCTTTTCGTTGGTATACTTCATTTTCTTCAATCTTTCTGTTTATTGTGGTTGAGATTATGATTTATAATGAAATGGTTTTCCATATCAAAAGACACTTGAGTTATTAAGGAAATATGACTCTAGTGAATCACTTGTAAGTTGTCATTTTATAGAATATTTTGATATAATGCATATATCTTCATTAGAATATGACATTGCATGAAGATTAAATTGATTTATTTTGATTCGTAGATTATTCTCCACTCAATTTTCGTTACTATAACTCTTTACCAATAAACTGTATGTAAACACGATCTTAAAATATTCATTCACTTTCTTTTCATAAAGGAAACCTATGGTACAAGAAATCAATCAATAGCATAAACACTAAGTAAGGTTTATCAACCCTTTTTTGCTTTGTGTATGGTACGACTAACCGTAATTAGGGTTCATTGTTTTCTTTCTTTGGCTTGGATGGTTAGGGAGGAAAATTGTCAAGTCAAAATTGATCCAATTTGAAAATTATTTTATAATGATCAATTTAGGGTCTCTAATTTGATAAGGCAACATATTTTCTCATTAATTAGAATATTTGATTTCCAAATTAGAAAATTTAATTTTTGATTAGATGATCTAATTTCCAAAATGAAAATTTTAATTCATAATTAAAGATCTAATTTTCAGATTAATGAAGATTCATAATCTTCTATTAACTGACTTTGACTTTTTAAATTCCATAATTATTAAATTAAGTGATTCAAAATCATTTTTTAATTAATGAAGTCACAAAGACCTCTGTTGATAATTATTCAAATAATAATTAAATAATTATTAATTTAAATATTTAATATTATTTAAATATTACGTGAATGTAATAGTATTATACATGTAACACATAATTGGACACTCTAATTATATTATTTTGTTTTGATTTCTTGTAATGAGTATGAGCTAGCAAGAGAATCAAATGAATTTATAATTTTGAGCTCCAATAGTATCAAAATTATTAATTAAAACTCTTTAATTAAATAGTTTACTATTATTAACTTTAGAGTTACTCTACTAAAAACCTAAAGTTATACTCTCAAAATTATAGATATTTTATACAATCTGAATTTATCAGTGTTCATCGATCTAATCATTGCATAAGGTTCGATCCTTTACAAATAGTTCATAATTAGAGTTATATCATATAGTTCGTTATATCCCTCCAATTATATCTTGTTCATGTAAGTACTATTGATTCTCTAATGAACAATATATCTATAACAATTGTGAATTTCTATTTCCGTTTACTCATAAATAGAAGAGCATTGTTCAAGACTCGAATCAACAATTAAGAAAACTATTCATCTACTTTTTGTGAGAAAGAGTGGATTGTACTATTGTATAAAATGTTTCCAACAAATTATTAAATTATATATCCAAAGTACGAAAATTATTGACTATAAATCTATAACAGTCTCACCTATGTAAATAAAAAGATATAACCTAACAAATAGGAGTTTATAATACACTTAGGATTAAAATTAATACATATATGATCATCAAGTAGATGAATATATGAATTTCTTTATTTAACGGATATTAATAAGAAATTCATTTTCATCATCATCTAGTCCTATAAAATCTCTATTATATAATGTACCACCATTTTTTGTCACTATAAATAAGATCATTATATCAAATACGAAATGGATCGTAATTGCAAATTTTCCACAAAATACCCAACTTTATTTGTTTTTTACGGACTTTTTAGATTTGGTATATAACACTTATATATTTAGTTTAAGATTATATAAGTAATTATGAATATTACATGATATTCGTATGAAGTAAATATTATATAATATACATAAATTGAATAAAACAAAATATATTTTATTTATTATTTATTTAAATTTTTATAAATTACAAGACACAAACCCTAAAAGAGTTTCCCTTGCATCCAACTCCTGATCATTTGTAGCGATGCTTTTGGTTGATCATATGGGACCATGTGACCGGCATCATGGACCTGTTTGTTTTCATAAATTTCAAAAAATTAGAAAACATGAACAGTAACACAGGCACATGCACAATAGATAGAGACACCTAGTTTGATAAAGACCTTGAGGAAAGTGAGAGGTCCATGGCTTTTCAATTGTCCTGCTTTTGCACCATCAACATTAAATGGAACAGTGGCAGCTGCTTCGAACGTTTTTTGGCCAGACCATTTCATAGCATGTACCCAAATTGAATTTCCTGTCGAAGTTAAATTAAATCAAGATATTACATGTATGCAGTGAAACGATATTAATGAATCAAATTGTTAAAACTTGTCTTACCAAGCCAGTTGCATATGAGGTCATATTCTCCAGCATATATGAGCACCCTGACACCATCCTCAAGAAGGGCTGGAATACCAACATCAAGATTCCTCATCCAGTCCATCATCATGGCCGAACGAACTGCAATATTGCAAGAAGCATAGTCTCTGTCTCCTACCCCTAGGGCATCCTTGACTTCTTTCTTGTTCAAGAATGTATCCACGTTTGAGAAGTCATAGCACAAGTCCCCCACACATTTCTTTCTAATATCAAAATACTGCATATTAAAGATATATAAAGATCGTATCAAAGTTGAGTTGTTTTTGTAGTTCTTCTGTGCATGATTTTGTGAGTAACATAATTAGTTCAGATATTTAATTTTTTCTTACACTTATATCGCCAGCAATACTCGTGACTTGGGTAAATATACTGTTGCAACTAATATATGAATCGGTACAAGCTTTTCCACCCTTAGATTCTGCATAGTAGTTTACAGTGATGTGTTGGTGACATAAACATAGAAATAATGGAATGGACATTGAAATTGAACATTGAGGAGAGAAATAGTACCGCAAGGATTGATTGACTGTTGACACTTTGGAAGCATCTCTTGGATACTATTATAATCGGATTGTTTGATGATCTTCATCTCCAAGGCATAATCTGGATATGCATTATATTGGATTGCAGCATTGGTTAATGGATTACCAATGGCAAAACCCTGTTCAACCATTTAGAGTTAACACAACCACCAATTATGATATCAACAACTAAATTTAAATGACATTGATACCGATTTAGAATCCGAGATATACCTTCAAGTTTATGTGTATTCCCTCCTTTGCTTTATTTCCTTGCTGAACACGAGCCGCAAGAGCGGGAATGTAGTGTCCAGCATATGATGCTCCAGTTATGTAGAAGTCATTCTTAGCATACTGAGGATGTTCCTTGAAGAATGCCTAACATCAAGTAGATGACTAGTTTGTTAGTTCACATTTGTATGCCAACAAATTTTGAACATCCCAGCCAAATTCAAAGATAGTAAGAACCAACGAACCTGCAAGAAGTCATACAGATCGGTACTGACGCCTACTTCATCATGACGAATATCATTCTGGTCTGTAGTATAGCTGAAACCAGTTCCGATAGGCTGGTCGACATACAGTAGGTTTGATGCCTGCCAAAAACATAAAAAGTTCAGTTAGGCATAAATCAATAGGAATTCTGGAATTTTAATAATAACATGAATCATGAAACAGTATTAAAGCTCCACTCTTGATAAATTAAACACTGGAGAAGGCAAGAATACCTTATCCCAGCCATAGTCATTCCAGACAAGAGAAAAGTTGTTTGCAATATGAAATGGACCATTTTCATTAAACAAAGACAGTTCACCGCTGCATCCTGGACCACCATTCAGCCATATAACAACAGGGTTGCTCTTGTTCTCTCTTGATTCAAAGAAAAGGTAGAACATCCTGTAGGTACATGCATATTTTGATGAAAAAAGAGAAAAAAAAATCATCAAATTTGCCAGCAAAGAATTTAAAAATTAGCTAGAACGGTGAATAACACATATTCCATTTAAGCAAAAGATGTAGATAGTTCTAGCAATGCCCTGGTTGACCATGTCAAATGTCAACTCAAACAAGCATTGATTATATGACTGCATTAAGTGTATGGCAAAACCAGATCGTTCCGGTTAGGTACAACACAAAAAGATGTAAAAACATGAAGTTGCATGTAATTTTCACATGGTACTCTTAATGAACATAATATATATATTTATTACCTTTAAATACAGAATTGTGAGTCCAATTTTGTGTTAATTTATTTCAATTAAGTTTATTTTTGGTGAAACATATTTAAGAATATTTCCTAAATAAAAGACCAAAGTACAGGTCAAACAATAAGGAAAGTGTTGAGGAAGGAAAAAACACCAATAAGGAAAAAGACCAGATTGGAAGAAAAGTGGAAAAAGCTAAAAAGGATTTTGTGATAATATAAAGGCAGCAGCAAACAAAGAAGAGAGAGAGCGACTTTGTAGTTTTGAGGAGCAAAACGCAAGAGAAAAGCAAGAGGAAAAGGCGGCAACCTGGAGAAGAATTTGGCCGTTGAAACAAGAAGCAAGAGAGGTGGTTCTGGGACTGATTTTGTGACAGCTTTGCAGCCACAATTTCGATAAGATGCTGGCTTTTAATATTCTTTTTCTTTTTGTTATCACTATAATTACTTAATTTTAATTTATGATACGTAGGATGAAACCTTATTAATGATTTTACTATTCAAGTATTATTTTCAATTTGATTTTTAATGCTTAAATAGTTCTTAATTTCATCGATTAATAAAACAAAATTATTTTGCCTTCAATATCTAGTATTTTTTTAGTTACCAAATTATTTTATTAATTTGATTTTTTTTGAAATATTTATTAATTTGACTTTGGCTTGGAAAGGTTTATATATAGGAATTTTTTATTATATATTTTTCAAACATTGGATATATGTAATGCTTAAATTTTAGAAATTTCAAGTCTTGAAGTAAGAATTTATAAAATATTTATTTTTGAAACTTAACTGATAAATCCTCGAAAAACAATGGATTGATTTATAGGTTGTTCTTTAATTTTGAGAATAATATTTTGAATAATAAAATACTATAGGTTGATAACGGTGAATTCTGAATCTCATATTTTTCTTCCCATTGCTTAAGTTTGCACATTAATTATGCCTTGTTAATTTTGAATTTTATTTTTGCTTAAAAAAAATTGAATTTTATTTGTTAGTTAGTTTTAGTTAATAATAAGTTTTTAAATTTTGTTAGCTAGATTAGAATTGAATTAATTTAGAATTAAATTAATAATTTATCAATCTCCGTGGGATTGACCTGGTATATGCATAATCTATTATACAACAGAGTTGTGCACTTACTAGTACTCAAAATTTGCATAACAACTATGCTTCTGTTCCTCACAAACTTGTTTGTTAAATTTGACAGAATTGTATTTATTAACCATATCTTTGTCTTTAACAATTTATTGAGTAGCATGATTCAAATGGTCCTTGTACATGCATTTTAGGTGAGTTATTAGACTCTGAACCAATCTTGAATCGAGGACTAATTCCAAGCAATTGTAAGAACTATTCAAGAAATGTATCATAATTATTTTGCATCTAAAATGTAAGCACAAAATATAATATTATCTTCAAACAAATACAAAAACAAAAACATGTATATGATATAGGGCAAATTGCACAGACCTCCCCTGAGATTTAATGAACTTACACAAATATTACGATATTTAGATAACTAAGACGGACACTATCTGAGGTTTCAAAAACTCCGCACAAACCTCCCCTATCGTTAGTCAACCATTAGTCAACCACGGTTAAATCAAAGTTTTGAAGGGTAAAATGGTCAATTCACGGTTAATAAATATTTTAATTAAAAACAATATTTTTAATTATTAAACTAATATTATAATATTAAAAAAAAAAAAACCCACCATCTTCTTCAACCTCCATCATCATCATCTCCCTCATCTCAATCTTTTACATTTATGAAAATCATCAAATCATTCATCATCATCAAACCAACCAAATCAATTATTATCATCAAACACTCAAATCAAACAAAAATATATCAAAATCATGAAAATTAAAAATATTAAACAAAAATAATAAAAAAAAAAGTTGGTCTCCATGGCTGGTCTCCCATGGAGACGGACCGTCTCCAGCGATGGAGACGGCGGACACCGTCTCCAGCGATGAAGATGGTCTCCATCGCTGGTGTCGCTAGCGATGGAGATCGATCTCCATCACTGATCTCCGAGACCAGCGATGGAGACGGTCTCCATCGCTGGTCTCGTATCCCCCATCGCTGATCTCCGAGACCAGCGATGGAGACTGTCTCCATTGCTGGAGACGGCGTTGATCGTCTCCATCGCTGGAGACACCGTCATCTCCAACGATGCAGACGGTCGATCTCCATGGGAGACCGGATCTGGTCTCCCATGAAGACCAATGTTTTCTTTTTTTTTTTTTTTAATTTTTTTAATTTTTTATGTTTTATTTTTAAATTAAATTAAAAAATGTATAATATATTAATTTTAAATTTATGGAAGGGTATTTTAGTCTTTTTATACTCTTAACCATTGACTATGACGATTTAAATGTTGTTGACTGACGACAGGGGAGGTTCGTGTAGAGTTTTTGAAACCTCAGGTAGTGCCCGTGCGAGTTACCCAAACATCGTAATATTTGTACAATTTCGTCAAACCTCAGGGGAGGTTTGTGCAATTAGCCCATATATAAGGGATAATCCCAAATTCCCCCCTTAGTTTGATGAAATAGCTAAAATCTCTCATTGCTTTAAAAAATCGCTAATACCCTCCCTCTTGATTTTCAAAATGGATAAAAAAAAACCGTCTGTAGTTTATTAAAATATTCAAAAAAAACCATTTATTGTCAATTTGAACATTAAAAGTTAACAGTTGACCGTTAATATGGAAGAACAAAACTATCCAAGTGAAATAAAATATAAAAAATATAAATATTTAATAAAATAATAATTTAATATTTAAAAAAAATAAAAAAAATCTCCACCGTCCATCTTTAAAATGAACGGTGATGATTAAAACTATTAAAAAATTTTAAAATTTAAAAATATTAATAATTTTTTTCATAATTCAAAAAAATTAAAAAATAAAACCTAAAACCTACAACACACACACTCTCTCTCTACTTCTCACTCTCTCTCTCTTCCTCTATTTCTTCGTTTTCTTCTTCTTCCTCACTCTCTTTCTCTCTCTCTCTCTCTCTCTTCTTCTTCTTCTCTCTCTCTGGATGATACCCAAACTGGGTTTTCCTCGAAAACTGAGCTTCGATCTATGGGTTTCTAACGGAAACCCAGAGATCTTTAGGTTTCCACGTCGGAAACTCAAATCCGATCTATGGGTTTCTAACTCGGAAACCTAGATTTCCGACAGAAACCCAAAGTCTCTGGGTTTTCGCGTCGAAAACACATAGATCTATAAAGTTTCCAACACTGGAAACCCAAACATTTCTGAGTGTCTGCGCCGGAAACTCGTAAATGGATTTTTGGTGCCAAAATCCAGAAATCTTTGGGTTTCCAGTGCTGGAAACCCAAAGATTTCTGGGGTTTCTGGCGCCGAAAACCCAACCTAGAATTTTATTTTGTTTTGTTTTGTTATGTTATGTTGTTGTTGTGTTTTTTTATGATGTTATTTATGTTATGTTGTTGTTGCGTTTGATGATGGTTTGGTTGAATGAAGATAAGTGAAGGTGTCTGGGTTGGATGATGGATGATGATGGTGTTCTGCATGGTTATAGTGTTGAGGGGTAGTTTGGTCTTTTCATTTACTATTATAATCAGAAATCAACTTTCACTAACAAAGTTAACAGAAGGGGTAAAATAGAATTTTTAAAAATTACAGGAGGGTAATTAGCGATTACGTTAAACTACAGGGGGGAAATTGGGATTATCCCTATATAAAATTAAAAAAAGCAAAAGAATCATATTTTTTTTTATTATTATTATCTATCAAATTTTACGGGATAGACTGTTGCCGAGATCAGCCTAGATGAAATTTTAATAGCATGACTCGGATTATTACTCTTAGAAATTGGGAGAAGACTACCCACACAAAGATGGGAGGGATAAGGATCTAACCTGCCATCTAATGGGCAAGTAAGGTGTGCTTTTCCACTAGGTCACTCACTTATCCTCAAAAGAATTATAATTGTATATAAAGTTGAGTGGCATACCTCGCAGCTTGAGTGTGAGGAAGCTTGTAATAGCCAGCATGGTGACCAAAATCTTGAACAGAAGGGCCAGGATCTCCGAGAGTGTGAAACTTGAATTGTTTTTCAACAAGTTGTGGACCTAAAACTGTATCAAAACCATCCACAAGTGTGTTTATTAAACGTTTTGGGAACAATGCAGCAAATGAGATTGATGAAGTCAGGCCAAAAAGAAACAGAGAGAAGGAGAATAGAAGACTTTTAGAGAAAATTGATGCCATTGTTAGAGGGTTGTGTGTATGAAAATATGTAAAGGTTATGAAGGATTATATGTAGACTTTGTACAAAGAAAGGGAGAAAGAGAGCTTGATAGAGAGTTCCAAATCTGTTCAAATCCAATGAAATATGTAAAGTTAATGATTTTTTTAATACATATAGATTTTATTGAAATTTATATAAATTTGAATTGAATACACTTAAATTTTATTGAATTTCATATAGATATGAATTAAATATACCTAAATTTTAATAGTTTTCAAACAAATCTGAATTAAATATATCTAAATTTCAATGATGTAAGCATTTAAAATATATAAATAAAAGCAATTCTTCAGGGAGTATATTTAATTTAGACTTTTATAGACTTTCTTTAAGCAATACTTTAAGTGTATTTCAATTTTATTAGATTTCATATAAATCTGAATTGAATATACCTAAATTTTAATGGTTTCCAAACAAATCTAGATTGAATACATTTAGATTTCAATGATGTAAGCATTTAAAATATATAAATACGATCAATTTTAGGGAGTGCATTTAATCTAGATTTTTATAAACTTTCTTTAAGCAATACTTTAAGTGTATTTAAATTTTATTGAATTTCATTTAAATCTGAATTGAATATACTTAGATTTAATAGTTTTTAAATAAATCTGGATTGAATATATCTATATTTCAATTATGTAAACATTTAAAAAAAATATATATATATATAAAGCAATTCTTAGAGGAGTGCATTTAATTTAGACTTTTGTAGACTTTCTTTAAGCAATACTTTAAGTGTATTTAAATTTTATTGAATTTTATATAAATCTGAATTGAATATACTTAAAATTTAATGGTTTCCGAGTAAATTTGGATTGAATATATTTAGATTTCAATGATGTAAGCATTTAAAATATATAAATAAAAGCAATTCTTAGGGGAGTGTATTTAATCTAGACTTTCATAAACTTTTTTTTTTTAAGTGAATGACTTCTATAGAGTTAATGGATTTTTATTGATTTTTATAGACTTTATAAAATTGTGAATGATTTTTATGTAATTTTATAAAATTCATTTTAAAAGACTTTCAAAGACATCAATACATTTTCATCGACATTTATAGAGTTTCAATTTAAACGACTTTTATAAAATTTTATTGATTTTTATGGATTTTAAAAAATTATAAAGAAATCTTTCATAGATTTTTATAGATGTTCATCCTTCAAAAAAAACTTGACAAATAATTTTTTTTTTTTTTTTTAAAAAATAACATAAGAAAAAAACAAGTTTTAAGAGATAATTATTGCTTTAAAAAAAAACTTGAAAAATAAATATATTACAATACATTAGTTACAATTTATAAGGATAAAGAATATTTATAGGGAGTAAAATATATTTATCATGATTATCACGAGTTTGAGGAAGTTCAAATATGAGAAAAAATATGAAAAGTATGAGAAGTTTGATTTATAAATAAAAGTCTAGTCTTTGTGGGGGATTGAAATGAAATTGATTTTTTTTTTTTTTTTTAACACAAAAGTCATTAAAAGTCACTGTTATTATATTAAATATCAGTTTAGTGATAATGACTAGCATCTCTCATTGTTACTGACAATGATTTGACTTAATCATCAATTAACAACTAAAAAAAGTTTTCCTACATAAAATATCAGGGTAATATAATTGTTAGTTCAAGGTAATATGTATGACACCATCTTCAAGCACTTATGATTTTGGTGCTTAAAACTCCGAAGTTTGAGATGTGTGATAATGTCGATTTTATACAGGATTTTATATCTTTAATCCTCGTTTTTGTGATGATTACTTGAGTGAACTTTGTTATTTTAACAAGTTTTTCTAGTGCTTTTGTTTGTAGGTTCATTTTGAAGAAGATGAAAGAAAATGATGGAGGAAATCAAGTTTTGAAAGGCAATTGGAGCTTTTCATGAACAGTGTTCTCGAAAAGCGACTCGTGGTCTCAAGTCGCGAAAATTTGTTAAATAATCTCGCTAAACACAATTCGCCAAATGCTAGTCACCGTAGTTGTCATGGGATTTTTGCTAATCACGATTATGAAACGCGACTCGTGATCGTACCTCGCAAATTGGTGTCAGACGTGCATACGAAGAACTCTCCAACCCTACTTCATTTCTACTATAAAAGTTTCATTTTCTCGACTTTAGAGGCGTGCAACAAACACTAGAATATCTTAAGATCCATTGGAGGTTCATACAACACTTCATTGGATTCATTCAAAAGCAACATGGAAGTGGTTTGGGTAGATTCTAGAGCAAGAGTGGTGATGAATTCGTGATGTTATCTTCTATTCTTTTTTCATTCATTATGTTGTTAATTTATTCTTTCATTTCTAGCTTGATTTTATATACATCTATAAAGAACTAAGTTATTTCTAGAGAATTCAATGTAGTTTAATACAAATATATTCTCGTGAATGATTTTTTGATGTATAATGAGTTGATTGCATTTACTGATATTCTGTTTTATCATTTCTTAATACTTTCAGTTGATTTAGGCCTAATCAATTGGATGATTTTTATGTTATTAATATACTTGAACGAGATGTTGATAACTCGAACTTGGTAAAATAGCATATGAGAATTGGAATAGACATATATTTAGTTTTCATGTGTGATCTTATGTGAGTATTTATGTGCAATGAGTTTATATTAACCATTTAACATAGAAATATAGTTAAGTATTTAATGTGAACATACTTGTGATGAACTAGAAAGAAGCTCGTACATATAATTGTTTACTCGATCAAATATAATATAAAATGATGATATGTTGAGAGAAAAATAACATAAGAATAGTGAAGTATTAAATAAAGTTGAATTTCTTTAGATCTTTTATTCAAGTATTTGCCGCTATTTATTTAAGTTTTCTTATTAATTGGATTTTTGTAATTCTACTTTTTAATTCAATTTTTATTAATCGATTTTTTAAAAAAATTGCGTAAATCAATTTTATTAATTAGTTTTAGTTTGAACCGTCTTTGTGGGATCGATCTTGATTAGCCACTATATTACATAAAAATCATGTATATCTGCACGAATTTTTGTGTAATAAACCGTATTAATGTGAATGCCTGCAAATTCACATATCATATTTGAGAATTGGTGAGGCACAAAATCTTGTCAACAAGAATCAATGACGTGATCCAAATGTTGTTTGCAAAGGGTAAGGCCACAGTGATCCTATATTGAATAAAATTTACAAAGCTATTTCTAAATGAAAAGAAATAAAAGAAGTAAGAACAAAAACAGATACAAAAATTTTAATCGAATCCAAATTAAATTAAAATATTAGAATTGTGTTCTAAAATTAAAACTACAATTTATTGTCGGGTTGGCCCAAATCCTGAACTCACCCACCCAAAGCACCAATCCGGCCCGTTGCCGAGAAAATCGGATCACGAAGTCAAAAAAGTGAGGAAACGTCTAGATTCAATGAACTAAGCTTGAAAATCTGCTTGGTATCCGATAAACACCACACACACACACATACTCTCTCTCTCTCTCTCTCTCTCTCTCCATATCTTTCAACTTTTTTTTCACGGAGTTTGTTTTCTCTTTGAGGAAAAAAGGTACGCACTAGTTTTGTCGTTTCCGACTCATTTCTTGTTCTTTAAATCCAATTGCATTTCTTCTGTTTCCTTCATTTTAATTGCTTGTTGTTTAGCTATAATTGGGTAAATCACTGGAATATAGGATAGGGTTTTGTACAATCATATCACAAAGTACGTAATTATAGAGAAATAGTTGGTCATTTTCACTTGCCCATTTGACTGTATTGACAGAATCTGCATTTGTTATCATGGAAAATGTGATCTGTTGTAAAAAAGAAATTATTATTATTTTTCGTTGTGTATCAATGTATTAAAAGGATAACTATGAATTGTTTATTTAAGCTCTAGTTGTTATTGTATAAAATGAATAAATATGAATCAGTTATTTAAGTTTAGGTTCTTAGCATGTATCCGTGACTAATTTATATAATATTGGTGACTAGGATGAACTGATGAGAGTTTGTGTCCTGTTTATGTGAGTACATATCTCGGCCGCGTAAGTAGTTTTTGGTTTCGGCATGTTCCAGCTATTCTTTGACCCATATGGCGTCAGATTTAGAAAAGAGAATAAAAAAACGCATGAGAGTCTGTGTCATGAAGAGTAACTTACATATGTGATCTTCGGTTTAATGTTGTGCAGGTTTCAATGATTAATTCTCCTCCCTCATAGAATTTTTCAGTTTGTCGTTCTCATTGACTGATGAAATAATTGAGGCTGCGTTTGTGATTTCTAGTTGCACTAAAATGACCCTTACGGTGTTAAGAGTTGAGGTTTGTGAGTATCATTTGTAACCATGAGTTGAAAATGTAGTTTCAGTCATACATAAGATACAAAATGTTCAATGCTTTCGTTGACAAGAGCTTGGCGGTGAAAGGGGTAGATTAGGAGTAGATTTGGGGATACGTGATGTTATTAAATCTTACCAAGAAATATCATATAAAGATATAGACATCCGTATTATGGATGTCTTCATGTGCTTTGTGAACTAATCCTACCTATACGCTTAATAAATTTTCAGTGTATTAAAACCAGAACTAGTATTGTGGTGAGATTTGTCCACCTTATTTTGGTGCTTTTGACTTTCGCGTGTGTGGAATAATGGCACTTAGGTTAGGGTGATACGATTTAATATAGAGAAATTTTGTCTGTCTATTTTAGAATTGATGTCAGCTAGTATGATATAGGATTTCCAATGTAAATTGTTATGGCAGATGAATTTATCTTGTTGTAGTTCTGAGAAACAAGTATTTTCCTTGGATCGTTAGTTTTGTGTATAACTAGAAAACTAACAGTTATCTGCTATGTTTTTACAAACCAAACCAGTGATGGATACTTTCCTCTTCACCTCCGAATCTGTCAACGAAGGCCACCCTGACAAGATCTGTGACCAAGTTTCTGATGCAATCCTGGATGCTTGTTTGGAACAAGACCCTGAGAGTAAAGTTGCCTGTGAGACCTGTACCAAGACTAACATGGTTATGGTCTTTGGTGAGATCACCACCAAGGCCAAGGTGAATTATGAGAAGATAGTTCGTGACACCTGCAGAGAAATTGGATTTGTGTCAGCTGATGTTGGTCTTGATGCTGATAACTGCAAAGTCCTTGTCAATATTGAAGAACAGAGCCCTGATATTGCTCAAGGTGTTCATGGCCACCTCAGCAAGAGGCCAGAAGATATCGGTGCTGGTGACCAAGGTCACATGTTTGGATATGCAACGGATGAAACACCTGAGTTCATGCCTCTAACTCACGTTCTTGCCACCAAACTTGGGGCCAAACTGACTGAAGTGAGAAAGAATAAAACATGCCCCTGGCTGAGGCCTGATGGGAAAACCCAAGTGACTGTTGAATACCGCAATGAAGGTGGAGCAATGGTCCCAGTGAGGGTCCATACTGTCCTCATTTCAACTCAACATGATGAAACCGTCACCAATGAGCAGATCGCCCAGGACCTGAAGGAATATGTAATTAAGCCAGTCATTCCGGCTCAATACCTCGATGACCAAACCATCTTCCACCTCAACCCATCCGGTCGTTTTGTCATTGGTGGGCCACATGGAGATGCAGGGCTTACGGGCAGAAAAATAATCATTGACACTTATGGTGGTTGGGGTGCTCATGGTGGTGGTGCCTTCTCAGGTAAGGATCCTACAAAGGTGGATCGCAGTGGTGCTTATATTGTCAGGCAGGCCGCAAAGAGTGTGGTGGCTTCTGGGCTTGCACGTCGCTGTATTGTACAGGTTTCTTATGCAATTGGTGTGCCGGAACCATTGTCTGTGTTTGTGGACACTTATAAAACGGGAAAAATACCCGATAAGGATGTTCTGGCCCTAATTAAGGAGAACTTTGACTTCAGGCCAGGGATGATTGCTATCAATCTTGATCTGAAGAGAGGAGGAAACTTAAGGTATCAGAAGACTGCAGCCTATGGGCATTTCGGCCGTGATGACCCAGATTTCACCTGGGAGACTGCCAAGATTCTAAAACCTACCTAGAGACGATGTTTCTTTCTGTTAGATGCTTTTCCATTGCCATTTTTGTTTCTTTTAATTTTTTGTTTCTACATCCTAGGCGATTTTCTTTCATTTAGACAAGGAAGTATTTCTTGTTAATTGGATTTTCAAGTTGACTACTTTTGTGGGCAGTTGTCGATTGCAACTACGAGTGCAGGAATTGTGCAGCCGAAGTTGAGGTTGTCAGTGAAACATAGTTGGATTTGGGAAGTTGTTACACATTTTTTAATGGCTTTTGACATTAGTTACCTGTTCTTGGCAAATAACATTTGCTGCCAAGCTTGTTGCCCTTTCTTTCATCTCTAGTTATAGTTCGCATTTTCTCTTACTAGATAACGTCTCTGTTCATAATGATTAGTTGTTATTGTTCTATATCTTCCTGTATTTGGTTCCCGTTAGTCTTCTGGAGACCAAAAGGCTTTTGTAATGCATTGGATGATCATCAACTTAAAATTGATATCATGGCAGGTAATGTTGCTATACAGAGTTACATTGGATGAACATCGTTTAAAGGATGATACCGATTGGCCTTCTACGTGTTTTATTTGCAAAATTTTTTGTCTTACTCAGAAGGCAAACTACATCACCATAGATTGTTGATATTGTCGGAGATACGGCATTTCATAAATATAGGTATGTAGTATAGATGAAATTACATGAATGTCTTATAGACAAGATGTTGGAACCCATTTTAGTTGGACGGTCAAAGCTACAAAACAAGGCAAGAATACATATTAAAGCATTATTTCTTCTTTTTGTTATTATTCTTTTTTAAATACAATATTAATTGAATTAGTATCTGTCAAAACTTGACTCGATCAACTACTAATAAAAAACTACATATATACGTAAATTGAATTGAAACATTTCAATCTAACCATAATTGGTTTAATAAATTCGAGCACAAGGTATAGTTATCATCTAATTTAATTTGATAATAAAAAAGTCTAATAATTTTCGAAATTCTCATAATATGCGAAGTACAAAAGTGGAAGTAGGCCTATTGAGGTGAAGTGCTGATGGTGGTGTTGTGTTGGTGTTGGTGGGTCACTCCGACATTCGGGTGCCGTGCAAACCTAAATAAAAACTGAGACCGTACCCCAGGCAGCTGACACACCATAGCAGCCTAGACATCAGAGAGCAATGGAGGGTGACAAACCCAGTCCAGTAAGCTGCACAGTGCTGGGCATGGATCACACCAATTTCTGGTACAGAGTTTGCTCTGTGTGTGAGAGGACTCTCCCTGACAACCCTTCTTCTCTCTGCAAATTCTGCAACTTGAACAACCCTCGTGTCTCCTCCACCTCCTCTTCCAAGCGCCTCTTCCGCCTTCTTGTAAGCTCCCTCTTGTCTAGTGTGGACTCAATGTGGGTATTTTTTTGAAACTGATGACGGGATTTTGTGCAGATTTCTATAGCAACAGACACAAAGGTTAAGGTGGTGATATGCTTTGATAGAGCTGCTAGGGTTCTCTTTGGTTGCTCTGCTGATGACTTCTTTCACTTTGCCAAGCTCCATCCTTTTGCTGGTATACTTCATTTTCTTCAATCTCTCTATTTATTTTAGTTGAGATTGTGATTTATAAATGAAAGGTTTAGAGACACTTTAGTTATTGAAGAAATGTGACTCTGTTGAATCACTTGTATTGTCATTTTATAGAATATTCTGATGCAATGCATACATCCCCATTCGAATTCTAGGATGTCTATTCTCAACACGGTTGCCATGTGAGAATAATGACTCTAACAATTTGGTTGCTCTGGTATTGATTCTTGTTACCAACCTTGGCATTTCTTATGCAGCTTTGACTGCCAGTAAGGTTCTGCAGGGACAGATGTTCAAAATGACACTTTCCAAGCCAAAGAATGGTAATGCACAACATCTACGTGTTTCTTCAGTCGTTCCTTTGAGTTTGGGTTACAGGCCAACAATTGAGACCTTGAGAGAAATTTATGGGGTAAGCATTGTTGCTTGACTGCTGTCTCCAAATGTTAAATGGATCATTTCACAACTAAGCAAGATATTCTGTTTCTTGTTACTAGTTCTTGTTGATATCCAGTCTAATTTTATAAATAAAGAATGCTAATAAGTTCTCTGGATACGGAATATGTTTATAAAATTAAGAATTTAGGATGGGGATGTGAATGGAGTTCTGTAAAACGATAAACAAATATAGTAATATGAGCATAACTGAATTGTTTTGTTGTTTTGATGTAGTAAAGGCGACAATGAGTATACCAATAACAAGTAGTATTTTAATTTGCTGAAATGGAGGTAAAATTTTACTGTAAGTCTTTACTTAATAAGGGTTTTGCGAAAAGATGATGCAACAGAATGTTAAAATCCTTTAGTTTCTTATTTTATAGCTAGTAAATGACCCATACTGAAAGAGAGTAACTCAGCCAATTATTTGTAGGTCAATGTTGGAGTATTATGGTAATTCAGTGTTGGAGTATTATGGTAATTGTTTACTGAAAGTGATAGTAAATTGAACAGACCAGAGGCACATGTGTCACATTAACATTTGTGAAATAATCATTATGAATAATTTTTTCAGAAGGTCAATTGCATTATCTTTGAAGTACTGTCGAAGCTAATATGTTTAGATCAGCAGATGGCAACAATAGCAAAACCATTCTTGTCCACCCTTGACTTCTGAAAACCTAGTATGTAAGGCTGTGTTTATATAGCTGAAAAGGAAAAGGCCAGTTAAGTTGAGGCTATCACTAGGGAGAAATTCTTTCTTCTCTCTGTTCCATGGTGAGATTCCCTCTCATCCAACTCCTGAGCATTTGTAGCGATGCTTTTGGTTGATCCATTGGGACCATGTGACCGGCATCATGGACCTATTTGTTTTCATATATTTCAAAAAATTAGAAAACTAGAGCAGTAACACACATACACATGCACAATACACAGTACACAGAGACAGTGAGATGGAGACCTTGAGGAAAGTGAGAGGTCCATGGCTTTTCATTTGTCCTGCTTCTGCACCAGTCAACTTTAAATGGAACAGTGGCAGCTGCTTCAAACTCTTTTTGGCCAGACCATTCCATAGCATGTACCCACTTTGAATTTCCTGTTGAAGTTAGATTACATCAAGATATTACATATATGCGGTGAAGCGATATTGATGGATCATCGTTAAAACTAATAGTCTTACCAAGCCAGTTGCATATGAGGTCATATTCTCCGGCATATATGAGCACCCGGATACCATCCTCAAGAAGAGCTGGAATACCAACTTCAAGATTTTTCATCCAGTCCGTCTCCATGGCCTCATAAACTGTAGTACTGCAAGAAACAAACTCTATGTCTCCTACCCCTAGGGCATCCCTGACTAATTTCTTGTTCAAGAATGTCTCCGCGTTTGAGAAGTCATAGCACATAGGCCCCAGCCCCACACATTTCTTTCTAATATCATAATACTGCATATCAAAGATATATAAAGATCTTATCAAAGTTAAACTATTTTTGTGTTTCTTCTATACATGATGTTATGAGAAACATAGTTAGTTGAAATATTTAATTTTTTCTTACATTTATATCGCCAGCAGTACTCAAGATTTGAGAAAATACACGATCATAGCAATCAGTAAATGCATTAATACAAACTTCTCCACCCTCAGATTCTGCACAGTAGGTTATAGTGATTTGTTAGTGACAGAAGCATGGAAATAATGGAATGGACATTGAAATTGAACTTTAAAGGTAAGAAATAGTACGGCAAGTTTTGATTGCCTGTTGACACTCTGGAAGCGCCGCTTGGATACTATTATAAACTGATTGTTCAATAATCTTCATGTCCAAGGCATAATCTGGATATGCATTAAACTGGATTGCAGGATTGGTTAATCCATTACCAATAGCAAAGCCCTGTCGAAGCATTTAGAGTTAACGCAGCCACCAATTGTAATATCAACAACTAAATTTAAATGACATTGATACAGATTTAGAATCCGAGATATACCTTCAAGTTTATGTGTATTCCCTCCTTTGCTTTGTTTCCCTGGTGAACACGAGTTGCAAAAGCAGGAATGTAGTGTCCAGCGTATGATTCTCCAGTTATAAAAAAGTCATTCTTAGCATACTGAGGATGTTCCTTGAAGAATGCCTAACATCAAGTAGATGACTAGTTTGTTAGTTCACATTTGTATGCTAAACAAATATTGAACATCCATAAATACAGAACCTTTTATTTTTTTTAATTTTAATTTTTTATTATTTTATTGTCAAACTTAAAGATGGTAAGAACCAATGAACCTGCAAGAAGTTATACAGATCGTTGCTGATGCCTGCTTCATCATGGCGGAATGTCATTCTCGTCTGTAGTATAGCTGAAACCAGTTCCGGTAGGTTGGTCGACATACAGTAGGTTTGATGCCTGCCAGAAACATGAAAGGTCCAGTTAGACATAAATCAATAGGAAATCTGAATTTTAATAATAACAAGAATAATGAAAGAATGCTAAAAGCTTCACACTTAATAAATTAAACACTAGTGAAGACAAGAATACCTTATCCCAGCCATAGTCATTCCAAAGAAGAGAAAAGTTGTTTGCAATATGAAATGGCCCATTTTCATAAAACAAAGCCAGTTCACCGCTGCATCCTGGGCCGCCAGTCAGCCATATAACAACAGGGTGGTTCTTGTTCTCTCTTGATTCAAAGAAAAGGTAGAACATCCTGCATGTACATACATATTTTGACCCAAAAAAAATAAAAAACAAAAACATTAGATTTGCCTGTAAAGAACATTTTAATTAGCTAGCAATGGTGAATAAAACATATTCCATTTAAGCAAAGATGTAGATAGTTCCACCAATGCCCTGGTCGACTCTATCAAATGCCAACTCAAACCGGCATTGATTATATGACTGCATTAATTGTACGACAAAACCAAATCGTACCTATTAGGCATAACACAATACAGATATAAAAGCATGAAATCGCATTTGTGAACATATCTTCGATTTTAACAATTTATTGATTAGCATGATTCATATGGTCCTTGTACATGCATTTTAGGTGAACTATTAGGCTCTAAACCAATCTCGAATCAGGGACTAATCATTTTGCATCTGGAATGTAAGCAATGAAAATATAATATTATCTTCAAACAAAAACAAAAACAAGAATATATATATATATATATGTATATATGTGTATATATATATCTCATTGGAAAAAAAAAAAACAAAAGAATTATAATTGTATATAAAGTTGAGTGGTATGCCTTGCCGCTTGAGTGTGAGGAAGCTTGTAATAGCCAGCATGGTGACCAAAATCTTGAACAGAAGGGCCAGGATCACCAAGAGTGTGAAACTTGAATTGTTTTTCAACAAGTTGTGGACCCAAAAGTGTATCAGAACCATCCACAGGTATGTTTATTGAATGTTTTGGGAACAAGTTGAATGCTCTTATGAGCCTTTCTGCTTGTAGTCTTGGCAAGTCGTGTGCTTTCTTGTTGCTTGGATATGCACCAAATGAGACTGATGAATTCAGGCCAAAAAGAAACAGAGAGAAGAAGAAGAGATGACTTCTACAGAAAATTGATGATGCCATTGCTGGAGGGTTGTGTGTATGAAAATATGTGACGGTCATGAAGGATTTATATGTAAACTTTGTAGAGACAGAGAGAGCCAATAGAGAGTTAACTGTCATTTCTTTATCTTTTTCTAAATTTTTGGTTATTTTTAAGAGATTATTTGTTTTTTTTTACTCTTAATTTAATAGTGTTGAATTACATTCATTAAGTTGTTGTATAGGCTTTGTAGAGTTAGAAAAAGCCAGCTAGAAAGTTAACTGTCATTTCCTTATATTTCCTAAATTTTTGGTCATTTTTAAGAAATTGTTTTTTTCCACTTATAATTTAACAATACTGAATTATACTTATTAAATTGTTATGTAAACTTTGTAGAGATTAAGGGAGCCACATAGAGATTTAACTGTCATTTCCTTATCTTTTCCAAAATTTTTGGTCAACTTTAAGAAGCTGTTTGTTTTTTTCCGCTCATACTTTAATGGTGTTGAATTGTACTCATTGTTTTTGCTTGTATTTGAAGTGGTTAAAGCATTTAAAATTATTTAAAAATAACTGAAAAAAAAATAGATTTTTAACTTAATTACAAATCATTTAATGATATTTAAAATATTTTATTACAAGTATATCCTCCTCAAAAAAATGTATTTTAATTTTATCCTAATTTTATGTTATAAATATTTTTTTCCTAATACTTACATGACATAATTAAAAAAAAAAAAAAAAAACTCTCTCGTCCCAAAATTTGTTAAAATCGGACTAATGTATTTTAATTTACAATTTAAACATCTACTTTTTTTGGTTGTTTTTTTAAATATAATTCAACTCATAGATAATTTTATTATTTTTATTTATATATATATAAATATAATTAATTCTATTATACTTTTTAATCATATTTTAATTATGAATGAATATTACAAATAATTATTTATGGTTTTTTTGTTGTTTATATTACATTAAATAAAATTTCATAACAACTAATAATAAAAAATATATAAATATCAAATTACTAGTTTTTAAATAATTTTAACATTAAAAGAAAAAAAAACACACACACACACACACAATCTTACAGTACATTCAGAGATGAGGAAAAATAAATAAATAAATATGTCATTCAAATTTTATGTTGTAGTTGTCATTTAATCTTCAGTAGATTTCAATACTTTTCAATTTTTAGATGAAAAAATAAATTATCCTTAAGTAAAAAATGATAAATTGCTTAAAACTGGAGACCAATAGAGAGTTGATAGTCATTTCTTTATCTTTTCCTAAATTTTAGTCATTTTTGAGCTAAAAAATGATAATTTGCTTAAAATCAAAGACAAACAGAAACTTAATTGTCAATTCTTTATCTTTTCCTAAAGTTTTAGTCATTTTTAAGCTAAAAAATGAAAAATTGCTTAAATTTGACACACTTTACTTTTGTGCTCTTTTTCTTCCTTTTTAACTTTTCTTTTTCCTATTTGAAAGTTCTACCTTATAATCATTCGAATTATAAGGTGCCCACAGCCTTTAAATTCCAATTATAAGTTCTTCCTTTTTTACTCTTCTTTTTCCCGATTTGAAAGTTCTACCTTATAATCATTCCAATTTTAAGAAATTCATCCCTTAAAAATCTAATGAAATCTCAAATTAAATACATCCTCAATCAAATCTTTTATAATCCAATGAAATCTAAATTAAATACACCCCCAGTCAAATCTTTTATATACATATATAGTGTATATATATTTGATAGGAGATGAGAGATTAAATTCATTGAAAGCTGCATATATATTGAGTTTTAGAATAAATGTGAGATTGAACTTTTGGTCTTTTAAGATCAAAAGAAGTGCTCAACAACTCTTACTAAGAGGTGGTGTGCATAATCATTATAATTATTTAGTTTTTTTTTTTTTTTTTATTGGATTAGAAGATATTACTTATTGAGATTAATTACCACTTGCTAGCCACATATTCATTCCAATGATTGGGAGTTAACATGAAAAATCATGATAGATTCAATAAGACACTGTATTATTATTTAGCCAATAGTTTATTTCCGATATAGGATTAAAAATTATTACATCTTATAATTGTTGTGTATTTGTTGTAAAATACAAACTTTTATCAATGAATTAATATGTGATATTATTAGACCAAGCCTATCAATGTGAATGATTTACACCCAAACCAAATTTATTAGTGAAGATTTAAATTTAAATTTATTAAACTATTCTCACAAAAAGGAGAAAAAATTACTCACGTGAGTTTATTAGACTACTTTCACAATAAAAGGGAAAAATAACCATTCGAGTTTGTAAAATAGACTTGATGGGAATCAATCCTTAAACATATTAGTGAATGCAAAGACGAACAACTACCCATACTAAGAAGTAATATGTCCCTCTTGAATATCACTTGTAACTAAAAGATTTATAGTGTGTTTACTTGGGAAATTAGGAAATGAGAATATGAAATGAAAATTATTATTAGTGTTTACTTAACTCTAGAATAAATCCGTAATTGGTATGGAATTGTGGGACCCACACAAATTTGAGGTTGTGGAATGAAATTCCCATCCCCCAACCTACTTCGGATTCTCATTCTCATTCTCATTCTCTTTTATAACTTAGAAAATCTTTTATACCCCTTATTAAAAAAATAATAATAAAATTGAAAATAAAAAATTGTAAAAAAAAAAAAAAACATATTATGACTAGTTAGATAGTAGAATATATCAAAAAAATGAAGAAAAATGGTATACAATATATCATTTTATGTCAAAAAAAAAAAAATCATAACTTGATATATGATATAGATATGCAATATACTTATAATAATATTGTTAAGAAAGCTTATTTTTGTGGCCTATTATAATGAGTTACATAACAAAATATGACAAAAAGATGACACTACATCTTAAACATAATTTTACAAAATGATATACAATGCTTCTTTTGCAATGGGCAAAATTTATATATATATATATATTATAGAAAAAAAAATGTTTATGGAATACATAATTTTAATCAATAATATTTTTATAACTTGTAATTAATTCATTTCCGATTTCTTATCAAAGTAAACATCTCAATGGAAATACTGCTGATTCCAATTTTGATTCTTGTAATTGAAGTAAATAATTTATTATGATTTTGATACATCAATTCGATTTCAAGTCAATCCGATGCCAGATCAATCAGTCAAATATGTTTTAAAACTTTCTTTTTTATTTGTTTTTCAAGATGAGTCAAGGCTTGAGGTGGTTTTTTGAATTCTTCTTGTAATTAACTACTCTGTATTCAAATTATAAACTCATATCATATCAAATGATGTTGTGCAGTGAGCAAATATTCATAAAAATTAATCTAAAGATGTCTTGCTAATAATTTGACTTACCGTAACATTAATATATTATGAAGAATGCCAATAGCATAGTGTGATTTTACTTTTTCCTCATTCATTGTAAAGATTGCCAATAATACAACTTGATTGCCAATAATTTAACTTTATTTACCCAAATTCATTATAAAGATTGCCCACCAAGAATTGCTTTTTCATTTCAATTATATGTTTTGTTTTAATAAAAAAGTGAATGTATACTCATTTACTATGAGGATTTCCTAATCTATTCATGATGTATTAATTGTTCTTCACATTTAGAAAACTTTATACAGTTCTCGAAAGTTTCCTTACACATAAAGCTTTATATGGATTAAAAATTATGTATACTGACACTCCACCACTCTGAAAATTAATCAAATCATTAAATTATAGAAATAACTTGTCTTCAAAGGGTGTCCGTCAATGCCCTGTCTTTATTTTATGATTGTGAACAAAATAAAAATCATTCTGATTTATTATTTTTTATAAGCAAAGTTAACAGAAAATATTGTCATCTAGGAAATTAATGAGATTAAATATGTCTAGAGACCCATTATCATTAATTGGCATGCATCTTGTGTACAAGAAAGCTATTCATCGGTTTGTTTGTTTGTTTGCTTGTTTTTTTTTTTTTTTTTAAAATCCAAAAGCCATATCTACAAAGCTATGCATTGAATTCCTCAGGTGTTGTGTTGTTGAGAGAGAAGAGAAGAGAAAAGTGGAGGGATTTATAATCTTCAAGGCAGAGGGGCCTTTTGGACTGGGTGGAGTGATGTTGTAGATGAGAAGCACCGCAAGGTTTGCAAAACACAAACTCTTTTCTCCCATTTATCATCTATTCTCTCTTTCTCAATTTCTAGGGTTTAGGCATTTTTTTATTTGTAGTGCTCTGCCAATCCAAATTTCCATTTGGAGTGGTGGCATATCAGCTTGACTGCAGTGACGATTCATATCACTCTCTGGGTCTGTCAAAAATCAATTGGATGTGCAAAGAACGCTAAGATGTTTCTGGGTTTGTGGTTGCAGGTATAGAGAAAGAAGAGAGGAACCGCCGAGGTTGTAAATCATCATCAATGGAGCCAGATTACAGTGGGGAAACAAGGAGACTCAGATGTGTGAGAGTCAACAACTCACAAAAATTCTCAGACAGACCAATGGTGCAAAATTACACCTAGAACTAATCGATTTCTGGTCACTGTCTCTGACAAAGAAGCCTCCTATCATCTTACCAAATTCTACAGATTTGTGAAATTTTTGCTTCCTTTTGTTCTTATGGGTGTGTTTTTGTTGTTTTGATTTCTAAATATTTGATTGAAGATGAATATTTATATATATATATATATATATATATTTTTGTGTGAAGTCTGAAGCTTACAAAATATAATTAAATGAGAAAACAGAAAAAAATTTACCCTGGTGCCTAAACTTCAATCATTTTGCTTCAATTATAAGAATATGATTTTTGGTTCATCATTGTGAGAGTAACAATGTAGATTCTGTTTGGAAAATAATTTATGTGGAAAGGTTAATTTTAGGTTTCATAAGAAGTTATTTGTTTTCTTTCTTTTTTTCAATGCTTGATACATCTTGGAGAACTTGTGAACAAAGGTGCTGAATTTGATCTTGCTTGTTCTCGACGTGTTAAGCTAATTCATTGTATATGTGAGCTTGTTTTGGTCAATCCTTAAATTGGTCATATAAATATTCGAATACACCAAATAGTGATTCCTTACTGTAAACATGGACGGACAAATATATGAACTTGTTTTGCTCAATCCTTAAATTGGTCAGATATTTTTTCGAATACACCAAATAGTGATTCCTTTCTGTAAACATGGACAGGACAAAGTCCATGCTTGTGTGTGATGACATTACAAATCTTCAAAATTGTGTATGCTTGCTTTTGTTGTATATAACAAACAAGTTGAATAAGTTATCTGAATTTTATATCTTGATAAGTGCTTAAATTAATATTTACGTATGTGATTCTTATTTTGAGGCATTTTAATGTTGATAAGTGTTTAAATTATCATTTTACATATGGAGAGTTGTTTGGAGATATTGGTGGGTTTTACTGAAATATCCATTATGACTTCTTTTATTATTTTTAATAGTTGTTTTTTACTCATTTAGATATGTGTTAAGTTTTCTTGGCTACAACTCTGTTTGTGCCTACATGACATGGATTCATTCAAGGCATCAATTGGTCCTGTAGTCAGTACTTAAAAGTGTTTAAGGATATTAAATATCAGTTTAGTGATAATGATTAATATCTCTGATTGTTATTATTAATGATTTAACTTAACCATCAGTTAACAACTAAAAAATCTTTTCACGCAAAATATCAGGGTAATATAGTTTTTAGTTCAAGTGATTATGTTAGTTCAGGGTAATAATGTATATGACACCATCTTCAAGCACTTATGATTTAGTGCTTAGAACTCAAAAGTTTGAGATGTGAATGCGTGCAAGTTCACATACTATATATGTAAGAACCGTTGAGGCACAAAATCTTGTCAACAAGAATCATTGACGCGATCCAAATGCTATTTGCAAAGGCCATGGAGGTTTGTGACCCTATATTGAATAAAATTTAGAGATAATCCCAAAAAATCATGTGTAATGTGTCATTTTTATCATTCTAGTTTCATTTTTCATCAAAATTACCCCTGACATTAAAAAGTCTACAAGAAAGTTAATTTGATCGGTATAAAATGTAAAAAGACATTTTTAAGCCTGGTTAAGAGATTGTTATTTAAAAAATAAAATAATATTTTAAAATAAAAAAAATGTATATATAAACTAATAAGATTTGATCTATTCGATGAATGGTGAAGACCAACGCACCAAATAAAAAAACAAAAAAAATAGCCAAAAAAAAAAAAAAGGATCTCCACCGGTCATGGACTCTATCATGAACCTTCAACATCTCTGAACCATCGTCATCAACATTCACCACCATCATCGTCTCTCTTTAAATACCTAAACAAACCCCTTAACCTTCAACCCCGCTACTTCGAAACCATCAAACCATGTCACCTCCACCTCTTTTGCACGCTTTCCCACCCACCTCACACACCCCCCCTTCACCCCCATGTCTCCTTTTTCTCTCTCTCCCCATTTTTGGGTTTTCAGTTGCTGAAAACCTAGAAAACTTGGGTTTCCAGTCTTTGGAAACCCAGAAAAGTCTGGTTTCTAGCGGCTGAAAACTCGGTTTAATATTGTGCAGGTTTTAGTGATTAATTCTCCTCCCTCATAGAATTTTTTTGGTTTGTCATTCTCATTGAGTGATGAAATAATTGGGGCTGCATTTGTGATTTCTAGTTGCACTAAAATGACCCTTACGGTGTTGAGAGTTAAGGTTTGTGAGTAACATTTGTAAACATGAGTTGAAAATGTAGTTTCGGTCATACATAAGATACAAAATGCTCGATGTTTTCGTTGACAAGAGTTAGGCGGTGAAAGGGGTAGATTAGGAGTAGATTTGGGAATAGGTGATGTTATGAAATCTTACGAAGAAATATCATATAAAGATATAGACATCCGTATTATGGATGTCTTCATGTGCTTTGTGAACTAATCCTACCTATACGCTTAATTAATTTTTAAGATTTTCAGTGTATTAAAACCAGAACTAGCATTGTTGTGAGATTTGTCCACCTTATTTCGATGTTTTCGACTTTCGCATGTTTGGAATGATGGCACTTAGGTTAGGGTGATTCAATTTAATATAGAGAAATTTTGTCTGTCTAATTTAGAATTGATGTCAACTAGTATGATATAGGATTTCCCATGTAAATTGTTATGGCAGACGAATATATCTTGTTGTAGTTCTCAGAAACAAGTATTTTCCTTGGATCTTCAGTTTGTGTATAACTAGAAAACTAACAGTTATCTGCTATGTTCTTACACTAGTGATGGATACTTTCCTCTTCACCTCTGAATCTGTCAATGAAGGCCACCCTGATAAGATCTGTGACCAAGTTTCTGATGCAATCCTGGACGCTTGTTTGGAACAAGACCTCGAGAGGAAAGTTGCCTGTGAAACCTGTACCAAGACTAACATGGTTATGGTCTTTGGTGAGATCACCACCAAGGCCAAGGTGAGTTATGAGAAGATAGTTTGTGACACCTGCAGAGAAATTGGTTTTGTGTCGGCTGATATTGGCCTTGATGCTGATAACTGCAAGGTCCTTGTCAATATTGAAGAACAGAGCCCTGATATTGCTCAAGGCTGTTCATGGCCACCTCAGCTAGAGGCCAGAAGATATTGGTGCTGGTGACCAAGGTCACATGCTTGGATATGCAACTGATGAAACACCTGAGTTCATGCCTCTAACTCATGTTCTTGCCACCAAACTTGGGGCCGAAGCTGACTGAAGTGAGAAAGAATAAAACATGCTCCTGGCTGAGGCCTGATGGGAAAACCCAAGTGACTGTTGAATACCGCTATGAAGGTGGAGCAATGGTCCCACTGAGGGTCCATACGGTCCTCATTTCAACTCAACATGATGAAACTGTCACCAATGAGCAGATCACGTAGGCCTGAAGGAATTTGTGATTAAGCCAGTCATTCCGGCTCAATACCTCGATGATAAAACAATCTTCCACGTCAACCCATCCGGTCGTTTTGTCATTGGTGGGCCATATGGAGATGCGGGGCTTACTGGCAGACAAATAATCATCGACACTTGGTGGTTGGGGTGCTCATGGTGGTGCCTTCTCAGGTAAGGATCCTACAAAGGTGGATCGCAGTGGTGCTTATATTGTCAGGCAGGCTGCAAAGAGTGTGGTGGCTTCTGGGCTTGCACGTTGCTGTATTGTGCAGGTTTCTTAAGCAATTGGTGTGCCGGACACCATTGTCTGTGTTTGTGGACACTTATAAAACAGGAAAAATACAGGATAAGGATGTTCTGGCCCTAATTAAGGAGAACTTTGACTTCAGGCCAGGGATGATTGCTATCAATCTTGATCTGAAGAGAGAAGAAAACTCAAGGTATCAGAAGACTGCAGCCTATGGGCATTTTGGCCGCCAGCTGCCAAGATTCTAAAACCTACTGAGAGACAATGTTTCTTTCCAGTTAGATGCTTTTCCACTGCCATTTTTGTTTCTTTTAATTTTTTTTTCTACGTCTTAGGCAGTTTTCTGTCATTTAGACAAGAAGTATTGTTAATTAGATTTTCAAGTTGATTACTTTTGTGGGCAGCTGTTGATTACACATTTTTGAATGTCTTTTGACATTAGTTACCTCTTCTTGGTAAAAACCATTTGCTGCCAAGCTTGTTGCCCTTTCTTTCATCTCTGGTTATAGTTTGCATTTTCTCTTGCCATACACATCTCTGGTCATAATTATTAGTTGTTTCCCGTTAGTCTTCTGGAGACCAACAGGCTTTTGTAATGCATTGGATGATCATCAACTTGAAATTAATATCATGGCAGGTAATATTAACCTACATGAGTCATATTGGATGAACAGTCTTTGAAAGGGTGATCCCAATTGGTCTTCTACCTGTTTCATTTGCAAAATTTTTTGTCTAATTCGAAAGGCAAACTACATACACCGTTGATTGTTGATATTGTCCAAGGTATGGCATTTCATAAATATAGGTATGTAATATAGATGAAATTACATGAATGTCATAAATACAAGATGTTGGAACCCATTTTAGTTGACCATTAAAGCTACAAAGCAAGCAGTACGAAAAAAGAGTTACGGGAAAGAACACCTATTAAAGCATTATTTCTTCTTTTTATTATTATTATTTTTAAATATAATATTAATAGAATTAGGATCGATCAAGACTTGTCGCGATAAATTAATACAAAAACTACAAATATATATGTAAATAAAATCGAAACGTTTGAATCTAACCACAATTGATTTAATAAGTTTGAGTAAATTTATTATTATCTAATTTAATTTGATAATAAAAAAGTCTAATAATATTCCAATTTCTTATAATATGCGAAGTTCATAAATGGAAGCAGGCCTATTGAAGTGAAGTGATGGTAGTGGCGTTGTGTTGGTGTTGGTGGGTCACTGACATTTGAGTGCCGCGCAAAACTTAAATAAAAACCGAGACCAGACCCCAGGCAGCTGACACCATAGCAGCCTAGAGATCAGAGAGCTATGGAGGGTGACAAACCCAGTACAGTAAGCTGCACAGTGCTAGGCATGGATCACACCAATTTCTGGTACAGAGTTTGCTCCGTGTGTGAGAGGACTCTCCCTGACAACCCTTCTTCTCTCTGCAAATTCTGCAACTTGAACAACCCTTGTGTCTCCTCCACCTCCTCTTCCAAGCGCCTCTTCCGCCTCCTTGTAAGCTCCCTCTTGTCTAGTGTGGACTCAATTGTGGGTATTTTTTGAAACTGATGATAGGATTTTGTGCAGATTTCTATAGCAATAGACACAAAGGTTAAGGTGGTAATATGTTTTGATAGAGCTGCTAGGGTTCTCTTTGGTTGCTCTGCTGATGACTTCTTTCACTTTGCCAAGCTCCATCCTTTTGCTGGTATACTTTCGTTCTATTCTTTTGTTTATTTGGTTGAGATTGTGATTTTATAATGAAATGTTTTTCCATTTGTTTTAGATTTTGTCATTTTATTCCTAGTGTTTGTTTGATAATCAAATGGAACAAGAGACACTTTAGTTATTGAAGAAATGTGACTCTTATGCATCACTTGTATTGTCATTTTATAGAATATTCTGATGCAATGCATATATCCCCATTCGAATTCTAGGATGTGTATTCTCAACACAGTTTTGAATGTTTCTGTGTGAGAATAATGTCTTTAACAATTTGGTTGCTCTGGTATTGATTCTTGTTACCAACCTTGGCATTTCTTATGCAGCTATTACTGCCAGTAAGGTTCTGCAGGGACAGATGTTCAAAATGACACTTTCCAAGCCAAAGAATGGTAATGCACAACATCTACGCATTTCTTCAGTCGTTCCTTTGAGTTCGGGTTACAGGCCAACAATTGAGACCTTGAGAGAAATGTACGGGGTAAGCATTGTTCCTTGACTGCTGTCTTCAAATGTTAAATGGATCATTTGACAACTGACTGAGCAAGATATTCTGTTTCTTGGTACTAGTTCTTGTTGATATCCAGTCTAATTTTATATATAAAGAATGCTAATAAGTTCTCTGAATACGGAATATGTTTATAAAATTAAGAATTTAGGATGGGGATGTGAATGGAGATCTGTAGAACAATAAACAAATGTAAGACGATGAGCATAACTGAATTGCTTTGTTGTTTTGATGTAGTAAAGGCAACAATGAGTATACCAATAACTATTAGTATTTTAATTTGCTGAAATGGAGGTAAAATTATAATGTAAGTCATTACTTAATAAGGGTTTTGCGAAAAGATGATGCAACTAAATGTTAAAATCCTTTAGTTTCATATCTTATAGCTAGTAAATGACCCCTCCTGAAAGAGAGTAAATCAGCCAATTATTTGTAGCGGTATCATGATAGTTGCTTACTGTAAGTGACAGTAAATTGAACAGACCAGAGGCACATGTGTCACATTAACATATGTGAAATAATCATTATGAATAATTTTCTCAGAAGGTCAATTACATAAATCTTTGAAGTGTTGTTGGAGGCTTGGAGCTAACATGTTTAGATCAGCAGATGGCAACAATAGCAAAACCATTCTTGTCCACACTTGACTTCTGAAAACTGAAAACCTAGTATGTAAGGTTGTGTTTATATAGCTGAAAAGGAAAAGGCCAGTTACGTTGAGGCTATCACTTGGGAGAAATTCTTTCTTCACTCTGTTCCATGGTGAGATTCCCTCCCATCCAACTCCTGAGCATTTGTAGCGATGCTTTTGGTTGATCCATTGGGACCATGTGACCGGCATCATGGACCTGTTTGTTTTCATATATTTCAAAAACTTAGAAAACATGAGCAGTAACACACATACACATGCACAATACACAGAGACACTTAGTGAGATAGAGACCTTGAGGAAAGTGAGAGGTCCATGGCTTTTCATTTTTCCTGCTTCTGCACCATCAACTTTAAATGGAACAGTGGCAGCTGCTTCAAACTCTTTTTGGCCAGACCATTCCATAGCATGTACCCACTTTGAATTTCCTGTTGAAGTTAGATTACATCAAGATGTTATATATATGCAGTGAAACAATATCGATGAATCAAATCATTAAAACTAATACTCTTACCAAGCCAGTTGCATATGAGGTCGTATTCTCCAGCATATATGAGCACCCTGATACCATCCTCAAGAAGAGCTGGAATACCAACTTCAAGATTTCTCGTCCAGTCCATCAGCATGGCCTCATAAACTGTAGTACTGCAAGAAACAAAGTCTATGTCTCCTACCCCTAGGGCATCCCTTACTAATTTCTTGTTCAAGAATGTCTCCATGTTTGAGAAGTCATAGCACAACTCCCCCACACATTTCTTTCTAATATCATAGTACTGCATATCAAAGATATATAAAGATCTTATCAAAGTTGAACTGTTTTTGTGTTTCTTTAATACATGATGTTTTGAGAAACATAATTAGTTCAGATATTTAATTTTTGCTTACATTTACATCCCCAGCAATACTCGTGATTTTGTTAAATACACTGTTGCAAATACTATATGAATCAATACAAGCTTCTCCACCCTCAGATTCTGCATATTAGTTTATAGTGATTTGTTAGTGACAGAAAGATGGAAATAATGGAAGGGACATTGAAATTGAACTTTAGAGGTAAGAAATAGTACCGCAAGTTGTGATTGCCTGTTGACACTCTGGAAGCCCCGCTTGGATACTATTATAATCTGATTGTTTAATTATCTTCATGTCCAAGGCATAATCTGGATATGCATTGTACTGGATTGCAGGATTGGTTAATCCATTACCAATAGCAAAACCCTGTTTAACCATTTAGAGTTCATGTAACCACCAATTATAATATCAACAACTAAATTTAAATGACATTGATACAGATTTGGAATCCGAGATATACCTTCAAGTTTATGTGTATTCCCTCCTTTGCTTTGTTTCCTTGGTGAACACGAGCTGCAAAAGCAGGAATGTAGTGTCCAGCATACGATTCTCCAGTTATAAAGAAGTCATTCTTAGCATACTGAGGATGTTCCTTGAAGAATGTCTAACATCAAGTAGATGACTAGTTTGTTAGTTCACATTTGTATGCTAACAAATATTGAACATCCATAAATACAGAACTCTTTTTTATTTTTCCTAGTCAAATTCGGAGATGGTAAGAACCAACGAACCTGTAAGAAGTCATACAGATCGTTGCTGACACCTGCTTCATCATGACGAATGTCATTCTCATCTGTAGTATAGCTGAAACCAGTTCCGGTAGGCTGGTCAACAAACAGTAGGTTGGATGCCTGCCAAAAACATAAAAAGTCCAATTAGGCATAAAACAATGGGAAATTTTGAATTTTAATAATAACAAGAATCATGAAGCAGTGTTAAAGCTCCACGCTTAATAAATTAAACACTAGTGAAGACAAGAATACCTTATCCCAACCATAGTCATTCCAGAGAAGAGATAAGTTGTTTGCAATATGAAATGGTCCATTTTCATAAAACAAAGCCAGTTCACTGCTGCATCCTGGACCGCCGGTCAGCCATATAACAACAGGGTTGTTCTTGTTCTCTCTTGATTCAAAGAAAATGTAGAACATCCTGCACGTACATACATACATTCATACAAAAAAAACACAAAAACATCAGATTTGCCCGTAAAGAACATATTAATTAGCTAGCAATGGCGACTGCATTAATTGTATGACAAAACCAAATTGTATCTGTTAAGTGCAACACAAAAAGATATAAAAGCTTGAAGTTGCATGTAATTTTGACATGGTACTGTGCTTCTGTTCCTCCACAAACTTGTTTGTTAAATTTGACAGAACTGTATTTGTGAACCATATCTTTGATTTTAACGATTTATTGATTGGCATGATTCATATGGTCCTTGTACATGCATTTAGGTGAATTATTAGGCTCTAAACCAATCTCGAATCAGGGACTAATTCTGGGCAATTGTAAGAACAATTCAAGAATATGACATAATTATTTTGCATCTGGAATGTTAGCAATGAAAATATAATATTATCTTCAAAATATAATATTATTATCAAACAAAAGCAATAACAACTATTCTGTATAAAGTTGAGGGTATACCTTGCAGCTTGAGTGTGAGGAAGCCTGTAATAGCCAGCATGGTGACCAAAATCTTGAACAGAAGGGCCAGGATCACCAAGAGTGTCAAACCTGAATTGTTTTTCTACAAGCTGTGGACCCAAAACTGTTTGAGAACCATTCTCAGGTGTGTTTATTGAATGTTTTGGGAACAAGTTGAATGCTCTTATGAGCCTTTCTGCTTGTAGTCTTGGCATGTCGTGTGCTTTCTTGTTGCTTGGATATGCACCAAATGAGACTGATGAAGTCAGGCCAAAAAGAAACAGAGAGAAGAAGAAGAGATGACTTTTAGAGAAAACTGATGATGCCATTGTTGGAGGCTTGTGGGTATGAAATTATGTGAAGGTCATGAAGGATTTATATATAGATTTTGTAGATACAGAGAGAGAGGCAGATTGAGAGTTAACTGTCAATTCTTTATCTTTACCTAAAGTTTTTGTCATTTTTAAGCTAAAAAATTTGAAAAATTGCTTAAAATTGACCCACTTTACTTTTGTGCTCTTTTTCTTTCTTTTTCACTTTTCTTTTTCCTATTTGAAAGTTGACACATATCAATATATACAATTACATTAGCAGTCACTCTTATGCAATCATATGAATTTGGTTGCAATGTATTTCACGGCATTAATTACTTACAAAATCAAATCTTTCATAATAATGTTCAATCATGAGTTTTGTTGAGTCAATTGACATGAGTATCTTCATGTTTGAAGCTGTGAATTAATGGTGGGAAATTCAAAGGGTAGTTATTGTAATTTTATGCAATTATGGAAACTTCTACAACCACTTATCCAACAAACTAACCCCGTTAGTTCTCCTACTCTTGAATATAAACTTTTTTTTTTTTTTTCATGTTCACACCAAATGGCTTAGAAATTTGTTAGGATTTACTAAAATTAATTACTATTTGTCTGGTTCAAAAATCTGTTCGTTTAATTGAGAGACAACTATCATAGATATTGATATTTAATCTAGAGTTTATTGGAGTTTATGATTTTATGTGTTTATTTTTATTTTTTAATGATAGATTTGATGGAATTTACTAATTCTAGGCTTTATTTTGATTTTATTAGAATTTTTTAAAAAATCCAATGAGATCTTGAGGAGAATAATAAGATTTGACATAAATTTTTTTTTTCCATAAAAGCCACTTTAAACTATATTCAAATCCTCAGTGGAATATGAAATTAAATACCCCCTGTCAAATTTTTATAATCATTATAATTATTTAGTCAATAGTTTGTTTTTTTTTTTTTATAAGATTAGAAAATATTAGTTATTAGTTACTTATTTTTAAAAAAGTATTGTTTATTTAAATCAATTATTACTTGTGCGCCACGTATCTATTCCAATAATTGGGAATCAACTATGATAAATCATGATAGATTCAATAATATTCTTTGTAATTATTATAATTACTTAGCCAATAGTTTATTTCCAATATAGGACTAAAAAATATTACATCTTATAATTGCTGTATCTTTGGTGTAAAATACACACTTTTATCAATGAATTAATATGTGATATTATTACACCAAACCTATCAATGTGAATGATTTAGACCAAAACCAAATTTATTCTTACAAAGAGAAGAAAAGATTATCTACATAGGTTTATTAGACTACTTTCACAACAAAGGAAAAAATAACCATTCAAATTTATAAAATGAGCTTGATGGGAATCAATCTTTATTCGTCCTTGTTAATAAGCCTGGTGGGAATCAATCCTTATACGTCTTAGTGAATGAGCTTGGTGGGAATCAATCCCAAGATATCATCAAAATTTCAAGATGAGTCCAGTCTTGAGGGGGGTTTTTTGAATTATTCTTGTAATTAACTTAATCTACATTGTATTCAAATTATGAACTCATATCAGATCAAATGATGTTGTAGAGTGAGTAAATAGTCATAAAAATTAATCTAAAGATGTATTGCTAATAATTTGACTTACCTAACATTAATATATTATGAAGAGTGCCAATAGCATAGTGTGATTTTTTTTTTTTTTTTGAAACGAGTATAGTGTGATTTTACTTTTTCACCACTCATTGTAAAGATTGCCAATAATACAACTTGATTGCTAATAATTTAACTTTACTGACCCAAATTCATTATAAAGATTGCCCACCAAGAATTGCTTTTTCATTTCAATTATATGTTTTGTTTTAATAAAAAAGTGAATATCTACTGTTTTCAAAAAGAAAAAAAAAAAAAAAACAGTGAATATCTACTCATTTTCTCTGAGGATTTCCTAATCTATTCATGATGTATTGATTGTTCTTCGCATTTAGAAAGCTCTAGACAATTCTCGAGAGTTTCCTTACACATAAAGCTTCATATGGATTAAAAATTATGTATACTGACACTCCACCACTCTGAAAATTAATAAAATCATTAAATTATAGAAATAACTTGTCTTCAAAGGGTGTCCGTCAATGCCCTGTCTTTATTTTATGATTGTGAACAAAATAAAAATCATTCTGATTTATATTTTTTTATAAACAAAGTTAACAGAAAATATTGTCTTCTAGGAAATTAATGAGATTAGGTAGGTCTAGAGACATATTATTTAATTGGTATGCACCTTGTGTACAAGAAAGCTATTCATTGATGCTTTTTTTTTTCCCTAAGTTTATCCAAAAAGCCATATTTACGAAGCTAAATACATTGTATTCCAAGTTGTTAAACAATCAAAATATCTCATATCCAGAAAAAAAAAAAAAATCTCCATATCACCTTTAAATTAAAGTTCACTCAAGATACACTTAATTGTTGGGAAATCATATATACCTAATAAATTTTACATCCTTTTGCACTAGACGAATCAAATTGATGGTATATGGTATTTTAATTATTTCATGTTTATTTTTGTTAGTTTTGACTCAAATATTTATTTACTAGTATTTTTTTTTTAAATTTAACGTTAATCAATCATAGATCTAGTTAAATCAATCATTATAAGTACGGTTTATAACGCCACTTTCACTCTGCAAAGGAAAAAATCTTTTCCCACTTGAATGATTTAATAAAAGCAAAACTTGAATCTCAATTGCACATGGGAAGGGGAGTTGTATTATTATTCATTGCCTTTGACTTTAAGCCTACTAGACAACGACTCAAATGTTTTCATTAGAAAAAATTTTATTTTAATTATTGAGATTTTAAAAAATATCAAATTTTTAAATATTTTTTAAAAATAACTTTTTTAATCCCTAGCTTTTTCAAAATTATTTAAAATAATTTAAATTGTCAGTCAGCTGATGGTCAATAATGACAAAATGCATAGAAATATATTTTTACCCTTAATAATTATTAGTGACACTAAAATTACTAGATTATCCTTTATAAAATAATGAATTTATAAGTGAAATTGTTCAAAATATCTCTAACTTTGAGTTATTAAATTATAATTTAATCTAAAATACTTTATTTATTACGAGAATTGTTTGATCAAAATACCCTCATTTGTAGCTAATTTTTTAGTAATATGGGTCTGAGTGCCCTCACACTTCTCGCCCAAGCTATCTGTTATTGTTGACTATCAGTTAATTGACGGTTTGAACTATTTTGAAGAGTTTTGAAAAAGTTAAGGATGAAAAAAAATTATTTCCAAAAGATGTTTAAAATTTTGATATTTTTCTAAATCTAAAAGACTAAAATGAAGTTTTCACTTTTCATTATCATATTAGTACTATTAGGTTGAAACAAACCCCTATATATATATATATATATATATATTCGAAATTTAGCATCAATTGGTCAAGGATCTAGTTGGATCTCAGTTACTACAGACACAGCTTGTAATGCAACTTTTACATATAAAGAAAGAATCTTTCTGTACTTGTATGGTTTAATAAATAAATGAAAAACTTGAATCTCAAATGCATATGTGAAAAGGTTGTATTACCATTCATTAGCTTTATCTTTGACTGCAAGTCTACCAGACTACAACTCAAGTATAGCATCACTCTTTTTAGTAGAATAATGCTAGACTTTCATCTTTTTTTTAAAAAAAAAAATGTTTTATTCAATAATATGATGGTTATAAATCCGGTTTGGGTAAACTTTTGGCCAATATTACATCATTCTTTGTTATCATATTGGTATTTTTTTTTTTTCCTTTATTATCTTATTGGTATTCTTTGTTTGAAGGATGTTAGCTACAAAAAAATAGCTGAAAGCCAGAAAATAAGGAGGAAGAAGTAAATGGCGTGCAAGACATATGTACCTTATCTAAATACATAAATGATACATCTAACATACGAAAACGATGTTAACCAATCAAAACTTAAGGAAGTGTTATGGACCCTCCCTAGTATTGCAAAGACTTGTATGTATTCTATTCCATATTTCCAAATTGAGCATTTGGGACCCCACTTATCTACTGTTATACTTAGCCATCAATCAAGCCTAGTTGTTATTTGCTGGCTGCCCACACTCAACGACCCCTCTTTGACCCTTACAATTTACAATCAATTAGTGTTTTTATCCACCATTATGCAATGTGATTTGATGATAAGGAGAATCATATGATAATGCTTTAAGTCTACACCATACAACCCCTCTTTAACGTTTATAACTCATCATTAATCAATTTTGCTTGCATCATTAGGTAATGCATATTTGACATGATTACAAAAGAATGTGATAGTGTTTAAGTTTGGATTATCATCACCATATATCATATTTCAAAAACAAAATATTGTTTTCTACATAATATCGAAACCATAAAATCAATTTAATAATTGAAGATTCGATATATAAATTTTGTTATAATTTAAATATATACATGACAACATCTAGGAATTTCTAATGAAAGAGAAATTTGACTTAGATCTGTTTTGGTCATAATTTGAATGTTCACATCTAAACATTATTATAACAATGGATTCCGCATTTTCTTGCACACTCTTTTTCTTGCCTTTAAAGGTGCTAGTAAGTGTAGAAGGGTTTAAAAATCCAAGACAATGATTTTGTTTTGTTTTTTTTTTTTTTTTGAAAGCCATTACAAATTTACAATCCTTTTTTGAATAATTGACATTCATTAAACATATTTCAAGAAAATAAATAAATTCATTAAACATATCCTTAAAATTCATTAAATCTCTTCTTTAGAATTTATCAACATCTTCTGTTCTATATATATGTATATACACACACCAAGGTTTGGACAAATTTTCAAACTATGTGAATTTGATTTAATTTAGTTTATAAAAAGATAAAGTTAGAGAAATCTTATTATTTGTAAAATAAGAATTAATTCCTTTTTCTAACAAAATTTTAACTTCATATTTATCTCATTTAAATATTTAAAAGCCAAAATAGTTACTAAAATATGTTTGAATATATCCCTACCTTCAAAGTGGTTGTTATTCTTTTATTAAATTCAATGCATATTGACTGAAAAAAAAAAAATTGTAAGGACGACTGATTGTTGCAAAATTGATTTTATAAGATTAGTGCTACTTCATTAACATTTTTAAATTTTCTGCAATATTATTTTTAATGATGTCGAGCTTGTATTTACACTAGCAAATTGAAAGGTTACTCCTATCATAAGAGGATAAATTTTATTTATAAAATGCATCTGGTAGGACTTAAACTCTACCACTAGGGTGCAACAAACGCATACATTTATTAGCATTGAGGAATATGTCCTACCATTCTTCATATTTTCCATTTTCAACAACACACAGCAAAACAAATCTTTTGACGTAACACAATTACAGATATACAAGAGACAACAAATTTGAGTGAAAGCGTGATGTTTTTTCCTATTACTTGACAAGAGACAACAAACACAGATATTATAATGGTGGGTAGGAGAAACCAGTGGGTTTTGATAAGAAACAAACGATCAGGTGACATGAAAAAAAGGCAAGCTATACGTAACATATAAGACTGCAGTCCATCAAATTAGTAAACAGGGTCAATTTTTTTTTTTTCAATCATATTACATTACTAGGATTAATCCAGAAAATAATCAGGATCAAACGAGATCAAATATCGGTGACATAGTTCAAAGAGCAGCTCCTATACAGGAGAGAGCGACTCACACATAGGTGGAAGAACGACACCCACAAAGGTGAAGGAGCGACCCACAATATAAATGCACATAGATTGAATAAAATAAAACATTTTATTTATTATTTATTTAAACAATTATAAATCACAAGCTTTTAAGGCATAAACCCTAACTGAGATTCCCTCGCAACCAACTCGTGATAATTTGTAGCGCTATTTTTGGTTGATCCAATGGGACAAAGTGAGCGGCATCAAGAACCTGTTAGTTTTCATATAATTCAAAAAATAATAATAATAATTAGAAAACATGAGCAGAAACACACACACACTTGCATAATGCACAGAGACACTAAATGAGATAAAGACCTTGAGGAAAGTGAGAGGTCCATGGCTTTTCAATTGTCCTGCCTCTGCACCATCAACTTTAAATGAAACATTGGCAGCTGCTTGAAACTCTTTTTGGCCAGACCATTTCAAAGCATGTACCCACCTTGAATTTCCTATCGAAGTTAAATTACATCAGGATATTATATATATGCAGTGAAACGATATTGATGAATCAAATCGTTAAAACTAGTAGTCTTACCAAGCCAGTTGCATAAGAGGTCATATTCTCCAACATATATGAGCGCCTTGATACCAGTCCTCAAGAAGAGCTGGAATGCCAACGTCAAGATTCCTCATCCAGTCCATCATCAAGGCCGAACGAACTGCAATATTACAAATAGCAAAGTCTCTGTCTCCTACCCCTAGGGCCTCCTTGACTTCTTTCTTGTTCAAGAATGCCACCGCTTTTGAGGAGTCATAGCACGAGTCCCCCACACATTTCATTCTAATATCTAAATACTGCATATCAAAGATATATAAAGATCTTATCAAAGTTGATACTGTTTTTGTGTTTCTTCTATACACGATGTTTTGAGAAACATAATTAGTTCACGTATTTATTTTATTTTCTTACATTTAAATCTCTAGCAATACTCGTGATTTGGTTAAATATATAGTTGCAAATAATATATGAAAAAATACAAGCTTGTCCACCCTGAGAATCTGCATAGTAGTTTATAATGATTTGTTAGTGACAGAAACATGGAAATAATGAAATGGACATTGAAATCGAACTTTAGAGGTAAGAAATAGTACCGCAAGCTTTGCCTGACAATTGACACCACGGAACCGCCCATCGGATAGGATTATAATCTGATTGTTTGATTAGCTTCATGTCCAAGGCATAATCTGGCAATGAATTATACTGGACTGCAGAATTGGTTAATGGATTTCCAATAGCAATACCCTGTTTAACCATTTAAGAGTTAACGGAACCAGCAATTATGATATCAACAACTAAATTTAAATGACAATGATACACATCTCAAAAAAAAAAAAAACACTGACATTGATACAGATTTAGAATTGAGATACACCTTCAAGTTTATGTGTATTCCCTCCTTTGCTTTGTTTCCTTGTTGAACACGAGCTGCAAAAGCAGGAACGTAGTGTCCAGCATATGATCCTCCAGTTATATAAAAGTCATTCGTAGCATACTGAGGATGTTCTTTGAAGAATGCCTAACATCAAGTAGATGACTATTTTGTTAGTTCACATTTGCATGCTAACAAATATGCAACATCCATAAATACAGAACCTTTTTTTTTTCTTTTCTAGTCAAATTCGGAGAAGGTAAGAACAAACGAACCTGGATGAAGTCATACAGATCGTTGCTGACACCTTCTTCATCATGACGAATGTCACTCTGGTCTGTAGTATAACTAAAACCAGTTCCGATAGGTTGGTCGACAAACAGTAGGTTTGATACCTGTCAAAAACATAAAAAGTCCAGTTAGGCATAAATTAATAGGAATTCTTGAATTTTAATAATAACAAGAGTCATGAAACGGTGTTAAAGCTCCACACTTAATAAATTAAACACAAGTGAAGACAAGAATACCTTATCCCAGCCATAGTCACTCCAGACAAGAGAAAAGTTATCTGTAATTTTGAATGGACCATTTTCATAAAACAAAGACTGTTCACCGCTGCATCCTGGGCCGCCATTCAGCCATATAACAACAGGGTCGCTCTTGTTCTCTCTTGATTCAAAGAAAAGGTAGAACATCCTGTAGGTACATACATATTTTGACCAAAAACAAAAAAACAAAACAAAATCATCAAATTTGCCTACAGAGAACTTATAAATTTGCTAGCAATGGTAAATAAAACATATTCCATTTAAGCAAAAGATGTAGATAGTTCTAGCAATGCCTCGGTTGACTATGTCAAATGTCAACTCAAACCAGCATTGATTATATGATTACATTAATTGTATGGCAAAACCAAATCGTGCCTGTTAGGTACAACACAAAAAAGATATGAAAGCATGAAGTTGCATGTAATTTTCTCATGGTCCTGTGCTTCTGTTCCTCCACGAACTTATTTGTTAAATTTGATAGAATTGTATTTATGAACCATATCTTTGTCTTTAACAATTTAGTGATTAGCATGATTCATATGGTCCTTTTACATGCAGTTTAGGTGAACTATTAGGCTCTAAACCAATCTCGACTCAGACAATTAATTCCGGGCAATTGTAAGAACAATTAAAGAATATAACATAATTATTTTGCATCTGGAATGTAAGCAATGAAAATATAATATTATCTTCGAACAAAGACAAAAACAAGTGTGTATACAATAATAGACTCGGACATTTATATTAGATGGGACACTTTATAATAAAATAAAAATTTAAGATAAAAACAATTGTGATTTATATGAGTTTTTTTATTTGTGAATTCTATTATGTAAAATAGTTTATGTAAAATAAAAATAATTCACATCAATAATCCTGAGTAAATCAAGACATATTATGATTTAATATCATTATATGTTTTATTCTCATAATACTGAGAAATATCTACTCCTATAATAACGAGTACACATGATGAAACTCAAACTCCTATCACGAATGTGAAAGTAAAGTGTACTAATTACTTAAACTATAAATAAAGTTACAATTCACACATAGTTAAATATATTTTTATTTTTAAAATTGGTCATGATAATCTCTATTAATTTAATGAGTAAATCCTGTCAAATAGCACCAAAAAGCTGGTGAGTTTATGTATTAGCATTAAATAACTGAAATAAATTCACAACATTCATCAAGTTATAAACGAAATGTTAGAGAGACCTAAAAGATTAAAAAATTATGGAAAAATAGTCAGTAATTTGTATAAATATGATATAATTTGCAATAAAAAAAAAAATAGTTTGCCATAATTGTATAGATACAAACAATCGTTCATAGCTAGTGATAGAGTATAAATTTTTGAGAAGCCAGAATTGACAAAATTTTGGCCTAGTGGGTAAGTACCTGTGCTAACTCTTTTCAGCCTCTGGTTCGAACACCCACACAAGCAAATGGGCATATTACTTTTTAGGAAAAAAACAAAAAAAGAAAAAATGTCTGTGGGAAGGATCCACCCTTGGTCTGGTAGAAAATGAGACGTCTCCTACCTTCAGCACCTTTCTACTTTTTGTAAGCCCATTTACTTTGAAACTTTATATATCAATTTATTTGTATATTTAAATACCTAATGATTAACAACTAACATCATAAACTTAATAATTTATCAAAAAATAATAATAATAAACTTAATAAATTTTCATAAAATTTTAGGACGTGCGTGCCCGTCTGAATCTAAGGTAGGTCTGCCCTTGTGTACCTGGCAGCTTTAGTGTGAGTAAGGTTGTAATAGCCAGCATGGCGACCTAAATCTTGAATAGAAGGGCCAGGATCAGAACCTTTCAGAGGTGTGTCTATTGAATGTTTTGGGAACCATGCAGCAAATGAGACTGATGAAGTCAGGCCAAAAAGAAATAGAGAGAAGAAGAGAAGACTTTTAGAGAAAATTAATGATGCCATTATTAGACGGTTGTGTCGTGCGTACATGAAAATATGTGAAGGTCATGAAGGATTTATATGTAGACTTTATAGAGAGAGAGAGAGAGAGCAAGATTGAGAGTTAACAAATCCATTTAAATTTAATGAAATCTATTAAATCAATGATTTTTTTTAATTCACCTAGATTTTATTGAATTGAATACACTTAAATTTTATTGCATTCCATCTAAATCTAAATTGAATGCACCTAGATTTTAATAAATTTTACAAATCTGGATTGACATTTAGATTTTAATGAAATTCATTCAAAATCTGCATTAAATATAACCAAACTTTTTAAATCCTATAAATTTCAATGAATTCTAAAATTAAATACACCCCCAATAATTCATCAAATCTGAATTGAATGCACCTAGATTTATATTTTATATAGATCTGAATTGAATACATATAGATTTTAATGGATTTTACAAATCTAGATTAAATATATTTATATTTTAGTGAAGAGTTTGACTATCTTATTTAACAATTAATCTTACATCTTATTGGAGCCCTTAGACTGATTGTAAAAATGGATATGAATGTCAATCCAAGAACTCTTATCGAAAAGTAAGGTTAGTGATTGGATGATATAGCTAAACTCTTTGATAAAATCAATTCAAAATAAGCATTAAATGTACCGAAACTTTTTAAATCCTATAAATTCTAATGAATTCTGAAATTAAATATTCCCCCAAAAATTCATCAAATCTCTTCTTTAGAATTTATCAACATATTCTGTTTGATATATACCAAGGTTTTGATAAATTTTCAAACTATGCGAATGTGATTTAATTTAGTTTATAAAAAGATGAAGTTAGAGAAATCTTATCATTTCTAAAATAAGAATTCAGTCCTTTCATAAGAAAATTTCACCTTCATATTTATTTCCTTTAAATATTTAAAAGCCATAATATTTACTAAAATATGCTAAAATATTTCCCTATCTTCTTAAGTAAAAAAAACATTTTGTAAAGATCACTGATAGTTGAAAAATTGATTCCATAAGATCAGTGCTACTTTATTAACATTTTCAATTCTACAATACTTTTAATAATGCCAAGCTCGTATTAACACTATCAAATTGAACAGGTTACTCCCATAATAGGAAAATAAAATCTGTTATATATATATATATATATATGCTTGTAAAATGCATGCGGTATGACTTGAACACCATTACCGGGTAGAAAAACAAGTACATTTATTAATACCCAATAAATCATCATGGAACATATCCAACCATTCTTCATATTTTTCATTTTCAACAAAACACACAGCAAAACAAATCCTTTGATGTAACACAATTACAGACATACAAGAGACAACCAATTTGAGTGAAAGTGTGATGTATTTCCTCTTACATGACAAGGAGACACAACAAACGCAGATATTACAATGGTGGGTGGGAGAAACCAGGGAGTTTTGATAAGAAACAAACGGCCAGGTGGCATGGAAAAAAGGCGAGCCATACGTATTACATAAGACTACAGTTCATCAGACTGGTAAACATGGTCAAATTTTTTTTCTTTTAAAATCGACACAGCAGAGATTATAGGTTTACTGGAATACATTGAAATTATAAATACGGTCAATTGGTTATATACAAATTATATACACAGGACAAAATTACAACGTGAATAATCCTGTTAATGGGTCTAAAACGTGAGTAAGGAAACCCATATCTTATCATATTAGCAAAGAAAGCGTTCCATCCTACACAATTTCTATAAAAATTTATTCAACTTTATTTTTTAGATTCACGACAATTGCGGGCACAACCACAGTGTTTAAACGCTAACAAAATGGTTGTTCATGTCTTGCTTGTTGCACATTCGTTGAGGACTTCTTGTCAACTTAATGTTATTTATGTAATAATGTAAGCATTTAAAATATGTGAAAGAATACGTTGTTAGATATTTAAAAGCAATTCTTAGAGTGTCAAAAACACTATCGAACGTGTTACCAAATTAATTATATTACATGAAGGAATGTGTAGTCAACAACATTATCGAATGTGTTACCAAATTATAATATATATATAAAGGAATGTGTAATTTAAAGTAAAGTGGAATGTATATTTATCTTATTTTATAATTGTCACGTCATGGAGTAGTTAGTAATATGCATTATACATCTAAAGTTTTGGGTTTATGGTAGAAGCCGAAGTATTTTAATAAGGCAGTTCGATCAAGTGGTTGAACCACTCAATTTTTAACAAGAGTGAGACATCCAAGGGGAATTATCAATTTAATCCCTAAATTATTGTGACACCCCAATTTTTTTTACATCATTTACTGTGTCAACTGACTTCTTTTTACGTAATTAATTTCATAAATATAACAAATTGGTCATTCTATTCTCTTTGTAAAATGAAACTCACCATCTTCCAAAATTGTGACATACATCCACATGATTAATAAACATTCAAAAACAAAATAGCTAGATGTACAGATTGCCTCCCAACCACTAAAGATCCTACCAATTTGATAATTTGAAGAATGTAAAACCACTCGCACCTAGATGTAGATTCTTTAAGCTATTACGAAATCCACACCATGCGTTGATCTCTAATATTTAACGATCCTATCTAAGGCAACAGCCGATCACCATGTCAGTTAATTCATCGATCCCCACCTAGCATAGATCCGCCTAGGCCATTATCACCACAGCAGAGCCGCTTTCGTGACTCACAAACCATGTTCTGTTTCAACTACAACCTCATCCAACTTCAATGTTGAACCATATTTGCTTTCACTCATTTGGATTTATTTCCTTTCATTTAGACTGATACAAATCATCCAACTTCAATGTTGCACCATGTAATTTGAAGTGAAAAGGGCATGTGTGATGGAAGAAACTTAGCTGAAACAGATGACCAACTGGTGCATCTTTTGAGATCAAATTTATTGCACTGAAGACGTTCTCAACTTGGCCAACATTGTTCAAACAATCATGTTCAGTTTTTTTTTCAAAGAAAAGTTTGCACAAACATTCCTCAAATTTTGACCTAACGGCAAGGGATGTTTATGCAATTTTGAGCAAAAGTTACATGTGAATATAATTAGCCCTACACTCAATGGATTTCTGCAAAATTATCTTTAACTCAGGCGATGTTTGTGCAAATCAAATGGTCATACTAATTTAGCTAATAGATCCAATACAGAATCTTCTAGACTTCTATTATAATACAGATCATCAAAGGATCAATTAGTTCAGGCTGGGGCACCAATTGTACAACTAGCAGCTTATATCCTGTCATTTAATAAAATGCTGCTTAGCATACAGACATTTCTCTCTTGTGCCGTTTCTCTTTGTTAAACTCGATTATCATCACTCCAATTAAAAAGCTATGTGCACATCAACATACTCGCCTTTTTCTCTATAATAATAGGGTATGAGGCAAATATAGAAGGCTTAAATTATGACCTAACTTTGGCAAGCCGGGCCCTTATTGCTTCGAGTTCTTCCTCATCATCAACACCCTCGGCAATAGCTTCCTCCTAAAAATACCAGATAAAACTCTATGCTTGTAAGCTTCGTCAGGAAAAAACAAATTGAAAGATCGTAACATGGCAGTTGTGTCATGCATACCTCTTGAGCAGTTCCAACTGTCTGAGCAGGCTGCTTTGCCCTTTCCTTTCTAACTGCTTCAGGTAGCTGGGCAGCAGTCTCACCTGCAATTGCTGTCAAGACCTTGTCGACTTCTTCTTCTATCTCTTCTTCTATGTCCTCTGAGTCCAGTGCTGAATCGACAGCATCATTCACAATCTCCTCAATTACTCCAGCCTACAAAAAGCAGAGAACATATAATTATATGATGGAACGTTGAGCATCTGTACCCTAAGCAAAATCACAGACAATATTCATAGATTATTTATAATTCCTCACTCTAATTTGCATTGAAACACAGGGACAATGACAATTTATAGGAATGGATACTGGGATTTTATATCAGCTAGTGCTATTCTTCCAGAACAATAATAGCAGTGAATTTTGGTTACTAGAACCAGATATTATTGCTCTACAGTGGTACTTCAAAGAGCAAGAAACAATTTCAGTAACTAGAGGGAACAATGAGACACAGAAGATCATAGCCCGAGCAGCACAACAACATTCATTTTATTGCCGCCAACAGGATTAGGAACATAGGTTTTGAAATTCAATTCCCAAAAGCAATCAGAATTCACTAATATGGTTTAATTGAAAGTAAGATGAATGTCTCACTAAGTCACCGAAAAGTTAAAACTTGCAGAATGTGTTAAAGTTCAAACCTATCTGGTGCAGCTAAATAGGAAATTACTATCTATTACAAGTCCCACATACACAAACAGTTCATATGAGTACAATAAATCAGAACATAGTTGAAATAAGTCAACATTCAAAGCCACCTTCTTTCTTTCCTATACCAAAAACTGAGATAGAACAGTCCTAGTGGCGCCCCAAATCTTATAGCTCCATTGTTAAACAGCACAATGAAAATAAAGCTGTCCTACAGCAATATGAAGCCTATGTTCAGTTTAAATACAGGATCCACACAATACATGGTTACATCTAACACATCCTTGGCAAGCTTAAGCAAACAACAAAGGACCAGGTGCCATAATGCATGGAAACATCGGTTCTCATCACCCATATCGCTTTTTATTATTATTATTATTATTATTATTATTATAGGAAGAAAACAAGTTATTAACAAAACAGAAGGATGTCCAGAGGGTTTGAACAGGCTGTCCACAAATTTCATTTGAAATTTCCCATATTGATTAAACTAAAGAAATTTCCTGGTTCAAGAAAACAAAATCAGAAAATGAAAAGTCAAAATTAATGATGACAGTTGCCAAATTGCATCTACTCAATATTCCATGGAAACAGTCTGACTTAAAACTCCCAACAAAATTTTATCATAATTTCTTTAAAGCTTTGATCTAAGACATCATTAAAAAATATTGATACCTTGGTCATCTCTTTGCTGAACTCTTGCATTGTGACAGCTACTTCTGGAGCCTTCATAAGGTTATTGACAAGTTTCATGACCTCAGCACTCTTGGACAAATGGCCCACAGTACGGGCAATTGCTGTAATAGAAACCCAAACTATGAACACACTACAATTCGTAAAAAACAAAACAACAAAAAGAAATCACACTGAGGTGACCAAGGTTAGAGAGAAAATAATTGACCTACAAGCAAAACTAGGATGAAAATAGGCATATAGGTCGTTACTCCTCAAAAAACTGAATTATTTATTAAGTTGCTGTAATAATATTTATCATCACATCAAGCATTAGAAAACCATCAAAAGCTGTAACTCCCCATAGCCATTTGATTGGTCAGTACAATCAATTGTAGCCACTGGGGAATGGTGATGGGAAATATAGAAAACATAACTAATCTTGGAATCATAGTAAGATGACATATATAAGCATCTAACATTTGATTTTGCTATCGGTAGCGTTCATCCATACAGTGCAACAGAACACAAAATTGATCACACCAAGATATAAAGTATAAACAACAAAAAGAACCAGATAATTACCATTCAGTGGTTCTGGTAAAAAAGGACCTGAATATACTGTTCAAGGTAGAAATTTTAAGTGAAAGAATATGACCGTTAAAAAGATTAAAACTCTGGGCATTGAGTGCACAATTGGATAAGAATTACATATATGCCTTGGAGCACTGAAAACCCAAATTGAAGGTTCATCAGTTACCAGGAATCCTCCAATACTCAGATTGCATTTGAAGACTACTAGCATAGGGGTGAAGATTACAAAAATAAAAATGTTGTTGGCATACAATTACAACTTAACCATACACAAAATATCACCAGAATGTAGAGGTAAACTCCCATAAAGAACAAGATAATACTATCAAGCCCTATTCAGCATTGGACTAAACTGAACACGAAGAATATAACCCTAGGAGAATATAAAAAAATTTAACTTGTCCTATTTAGATGTAAATGAGTTTCTTAAACACTGAAAAGCTTTACCTCAACTGCAACGAAAAAACAATGGAGCTTAACATTGAAAAACCTCTTTTAGTCAGTTCAAATGTTACACCAAAAACAGCTCATTTTACATGTATGAACCTATAAAATTTCCTCTCTATAGTGAAACATCAAGAAAGGCAATGAAATATATCATCCTCAATGACCTTTTGCTGCCAAACTTGTCAAGAAACCAATAAGATTGAAAAAAATAATCTATGTTTTTTACAGCAAATTCCTACCAGTAAAAGACTATAGGCTGTTATAGTAGACAATTAGGCACAGGAGGCCACTGAGCCAAAGATTTTTGTTTCTTTTTTTTAACTATTTCTCACTGATAAAGAAAAAGTAAACTTTCAACTTAGATATATGTGAGGCACCGTACCAACACTTTCTCCAAGGTGCATTGATATTGAGTTCAACTGAGCCTTATTTTCATGAAGACGATTCACTGTTTTTCTAGATCGCACAATTTCACTAGCCAGTGCCTGAAATAGATTTCCCAAGAAATAAATTCAAAATATCAAAAGGAAAAAAAGAATGAAGTTTCAGTACGAATAATTAACATTAAATGATCATGGCATCAAAATTCAAATAGATCATAGCTCCAGATAATTCAAACATAACATGTGTGTTGCTGCAATATACAAGAAATCTGCATACAGCTGAAACACCTCCAACCAACAAAAACTGAAAAAAATAAAAAATAAAAATAAAAAGATAAAAAAATAAAAAGATAAATTGGAAATAGGAGATGTAACATTATAGACCATGTAACTTATCATAGAAAATTTTCCAAGTAATACAAGTTATCTTTGACAATTCTAATCTGAAGATGCACAAATGCAAAAGAATAAGTACATATATGGAAAGTGTAATGAAAACCTCTACCTCAAAACTTAACAAACCTACGTGCACAACTAAATCTCATGATCATGTGATGAACTCCTAACCAATGAAAGTTTTACCTCCTAATGCAATACCAAATTATCCTCCTAAACCAAAGGTGAAACGAAATCCGAAACACACAACCTTTAGGGTAAAACTGCAGTGTTCGCAGCAAACTTTTCGAAGCTAATTCAATGCTAAGTTTTCCACATGAAACAAAAGTCCTAACTGATGCCCAAAACCAGAAAAGTTACCAAAGCTTTACAATCCACTTAAAACTTTTCATATATGTATAATAACACCAGATCATTTAACAGTCAAGTGTTTAACGTACTTGAATTATCAGTATCTCCTCATTCTAACTATCAACTAACTAAAACTTTCCACTCTTATGCTTAGCAACCAAATCAAAACAATTCGATCGAATTTAAAATTCTAGTTTAAAAAAAGTCACAAATTAACTATAAATGTCTACATTTTTTTTCGAAAGGAAAGCAAAGCGAAGCAACAGAAAGTACCTTGGCAGAGACCATGTCATTCCTCTTGGCAGCATCTTTTATTGCTTTTTGTACATTCTTCTCTTCTCTCTGTATATCTAGACCCAATACAAATAAATCGATAAATCAATAAAACAAAACAAACCCATTAATTAAAAACCAGAAATAATCACACCCATCAAACGAATTTGACGATCCATCAAAAAAAAAAAAATGCCTCTGATTTGGCGGTCAATGTTGCGGCACTCTTGACGAAGCTTGCGTTGCCAGTCTCTCAAGAGCTGTTGAGGGTTCGGCTTTGGCTTTATCATATTCATCACTTTCTCCATCTCTCTTCAGATCTTCCAAATCATCAACTGATTCTCCAAATTCAAACCCGATCAGGGGTAAGAGAACCAATGCTCGCTCTTCGGTCAACTGAGGTCGAACCTTTTTTCAAAGGCTTTGGGCCTCGTTGGCCCATCAACAAATGGCCCAACTGTCAATGGATCCGTTTTCGGAAACTGCTTTTTTCGTTTTAAGAAATAGAAAACAGTTGTGAAGTTGTTTGTTTATTCGTTTTCTAAAAGTTGTATTCGAAAATGAAAATTATTGTTTTTAAATTACGTAATATTACACACTCTAGTTTTCTTTTTAAAGTGACACCGAATGGATCAAATATCTTTCGTGACTTAACGCGACTAAACATTGCTTAAGCAGCCCTGAAATCTATATAAATTTAAAATGTGTTAGATGAAAATTGAATCTTTAATATCTTAATGAATTGAGAGATATTCAACTATTTATGTTGCGAGTAAGAGATGATATATCAATATCTCACTTTTTATATCTCTCTGGTACTTCAATTAATAATGTATATATTGACAAGTGAATGTATGTAATAAATGAGAAAAATAGTCATTAATAAATATTTATTTATCGATTCATATATCACAAGTTGAGATATGAAGATAGAGTTTGTAAAGTTGAGCTAGGCTCAACAAAGAAGAGGCTCGGATTCGGAACCCACCATCATTAATACTTTAAAATTATAGCTAAAAATTTGAAACCAACAATTTATTAGCTTTCATAGTTTTCAAAAGAAATCACATATTTTATCCTTTTGAAAAGAGAAAATGGTAATAACTAATAAGCGACACCACTTCTAGCCATCTCTTACAAGAATAGCACAACTTACTAATTTTATGTTTTATAGCATTAAAATGTGTGTAAGGTCCAAAATGTCATTCACTAAAAATTAAAACTCTCTTTTTTTTTTCTTTTCTCTCTTCCTAACTTTGAATTTTCATCACCCCGATCTCACTCACATTCTTCCCTAACAAATTTCAAATTTTATCTTTCTCAAAAAAAAAAAAAAAGAAACGTCAATTTTTATCTTTAAAAAAAAAATATTCTTTGCTATTTTAAATCATGTTTTAATTTATTGTTAAAATCCATGGATTCTTGTTTTAAGTTATTTTTTTTAATACTTTAAGTTGATTTTAAGGTTGGTCAAATTAAAATTTTCAAATACAGACAAAATAATATATAAGAATAAAATTCAAAATCAAATAAAAACTAAATATATATATATATATAGATATGTATTTATGAGAGAGAAAACTTTTAAGCCTCATTCGAGACTTCTTGAGTTTTTCTTTTTCAGTTTTTTTTTTTTCGAGTTTTCTCTTGGTTTTTTTTTTTTTTCCCAAATTCATTTCATCATCTATGTTTTATTTAATTTTAATAAGAGAGCTACGTTATCGAAAATAGACAGTATATAATTAATGCTAGTACATGATGCAGAGTGAAAGATACTCCCTGTTGTTTGAAGAATTATGGCTATTGGTCTGGTTAGGAAATGGGGGTCATCAGCTTTGACAATACCCAAAAAAAGTGATACAATTGACAAGGTGTAGGCCACGGCTTCTGCTGAATTATTTTCGTTGTTTCCAACATTGATGCCTATCCTTAATATTGCGGAAAGACTTAAAAGACCTTATAATTAAGCATTTATTTTCTTCTAAATGTTTCAAGGGTTTTAATTTCTTCTATTTTTGTCTTAATCAATGGCAATTAACTGATATATGCTTCGAATTTGTCCAGTTCAGTTTTTCTCTAGACCAATTACACCGTTGATTCCTCCCAATGGTGTAGATAGAATCACTATTATATGACGTTATTGAAGAATAAATTGTAATTTTAATAGTTGTTTTTTATTATGTTTTAGGTAAGGTATGGTTATTTTAGTAATATTATAAAAAAAGGTGTGTGAAAATTTTTTTTTTTTTTAATTTATGGGACCAAGCACTGGGGCACAATCCCAAGAACGTGAGGGGCTATCCCACAAAGAGTGCAAAGGCAATCTACAAATAATGCGAAAAATAACCACACATTATGGTGGTGGGTGAGCTTAAATTTGGCACACCAACATATTAAACGAGACGTCTAACCATTGAGATAACCTGTTTTTGCTCGTGTTAAGAATACTTTTAGGGTTACTTTTAAATATTATAATATTTTGGAAAAAGAAAAAGTATATTTTGATACTACAGGGTTTTGAAAAAGTAAGAACAACGTTTTATGTTATCCAAATCTTGTTTTGTGAACAATAAACCTGAGTAGGTTTTAATTAAGTTCGGCAAAAGCTTTTAGATAACAGGTTTTGTGTTTATCTAAATTTTAACCTTATCATTTTTTTTTTTTTAATCTTGAATTTACATCCCAAATTGCAAAACTAAAACATTCTGTCGATCAAAAACTATCACATCATCCTTTTTCATTTCTAGCAACTGTTGTTTGGTCTATCTATTAAGGTTTCTTTTACCCAAACACAATTCATATACATTAAACATGTTCTAGATTGACCGAGTAACATCGACCATAATTAGAAAAGACATGTTTCAATTAGATCGGTCAAAAAATGGCCCTATACGTACTTTCTTCCTCCATTTTTTTACAGAGACTAATCTAGCTGTGTCGATTATATATGCACGAATTACTAACACAGCTGATTTGCACAAAACAAGTTTTTGATAATAGGGATCGATATAGGACTGATGACCTAGAAGATTATCAGATGTTTCAATAATTTAGAGGGAATATGTAAATTAACAACCAACCAGTTATATCCAAAATGATTATATGTATCCAGTACCTAAGCTTTCTAATCACTTCCAGTCTTTATTATTTTATTTTGGAATAATTTATTGCTTCAGACGCAACCCTTTATTTTTAGTGGAATGTTCTAATTTGTTTGTTCAAAACAATGATTAATATGCATATCAGCTTTTATTTTGATCATTTTCTTCTATTATTGCGAAAGTAACGGTATGAAAATAGATAAATGAACTATACTTCAATAATGAGTGGGAGAAAATGAGTGTGAGTAGTTTTTTCCCATGCAAGTAGTGAGTGTGAATGGTTTCCTCCTGAGTATGGATAGCTTAGGTGACATGACTACTAATATTATGACTCATGGTCTAGGCTATAATTCATACAACTAGTTATCCATGGGATTTCATATATAAACTTGTATATAATTCATACAACTAGTTATCCATGGGATTTCATAGATAAACTTGTAAATCAATCTGTAATGGATAGGAATTTTTTTTTTTCCTACCATCAACAAAAAGCGGGTTTGAAAAGTAGCACTAAAAAACTAAATTAAGTTTTATTATAACACATCCTTGTTTTTTTTTAAAAAAAAAAATAACCTGTGAATTAATTCAGCAATTTATTGTAATTAATTACACAAAAAAATCAATTCAGTTTTTCAATTTTTTTTTTCCAAACTTATGCTCTTTTTGGTGTTTCGTACTAGAATTTTCCATATATATATATATATTTATTTATTTATTTGTTTATATATTGGGAAAGAGACGTCAATTAAAAAGTTTAAAGGACAGTCCTCCTTTCCACTTAGCCATTTGAGGACAGTACCATACTGTCGGCAGAGCATTGATCCTTCCTAGTATTGACTTAAGAATTAAGATAAGCATCAAATTGTCAATTACAAGGATGATAATCCAATGAGAAACAATAAATCTTTGTCTTACTCTTGTTTGAAACACCAGGCTTTGTTAGACAATACCACATGTCTGTCCTGCGTCCATTTCCAAATTTATACAAGTTTTTCCATTTCCCTGTATTTTCTTTTTTGAACCTTTGAAGAACTCGCGACTTTCATGACCTCATACAAAAATTTCAATACGCATGTTTAGAAAATCCCCCCATGCATGATGCATGTATGTATCAAACAGGCTTCAATCAGCATGTAATTAAATTCCATAATCTAGAGTATTAAATCAACACTCAAAATAGGTCATTGCAAGTTGCTGTAAAAAAATCTTGACAAAATATACCATGAAAGCAATGTTTTCAAGCATTAACGAATCCTGATCTTGGTTTAAGTAATCCTAATCTTGGTTTAAGTACATACGTATTAAAACAACTCTTCATTTTTTATAACTAGTGGTAGGGATGCGTTTCTTCTTTAAGCAAAGTTTGCTAATTTTATATATATGTTTTATTTATATAGTTAAGATGATGGGTCCCGAGAATCTATTTTAGATAATCTATATAAGTTTCCAATATTTTCCAATACGATGGATAGGCTTTTGTTGAACAATCAAGTGATTCAAAATTGGAACAAAGAAAAGTGATTCAAAATTTGGGGATTGTTATCCGAAACATTGTAGCTTGATAAGGAGCTTAATCTTTAGGATTTAGTAGAATATATACGGAATCAAATCAGCAAGTCATTGCCAAATTGAATTGCTTTGACATAATTTACTACAATCTTTCGTCGAAATTTCAAATTCATTATCAGGCCTTTTTGAAAATTTAGATTCTTTTCCCATGTCTAATCCATGATTTTAAAAGGATGTGACTGAGTTTTTGATAAATATTGAAATTAAATTTTCGTGAAGAAAATGTTTGTTTACTTTTAATATATGTTTTGAATTAATTTAGAATAAGTAAATACTAATAATAATACTCATTCATCATTCTCATTCCTTAATCTCTTAAGTAAATACATCATTAGTAATTCAATAGATAAATGTTGATATCACAAAATTTAATTTAATTATTAAATAACTTTTTCAAATTATTTAAAATGTTTCTTCTCAACAAAAGTACTTCCAAATAAATCCAAGAACTCAACACATAGTAGGTGGGCTGTTGATGCCATTGGTAAACGCCACAACCCCTCATGTTTTCTGATATGGGTTCTACACCTAATAAAAACATTCTCTCAATCAATTTGAGTGGACTGACTTTTTATCCTCATATAGACTGACTTTTTATCTTCGTATAGACCGCTCCCCTATCTCTATGTGAATCAATGCCTCCTGTATGGGAGTAGTTCCCGAGACCACGTCACCAATGTCTAATTCTAATTGGTTCTAATAGTCCCCTAGACCATACCAATCCCAGTAATCAAAAGGAATGAAGGAAGAATGAAAAAAAAAAAGGTACTCAATAAATAAATGCAAATCAAGGCATCATTTGAGAAAATTTTCTTAATTTCAAATTGTCTCAATCTTTCATTAAAACCAAATTATGGAAAGATTTGTGTTGGGTATCTCCTATCTTGTCATTGTCGACTGAGATCACTCTCTAAATTATCATTAAATATATGTACTGATAACTTAATTAGATTGAAATATAAATGTTTTTGAAGATAAATATTCGATTACTACCGTCTATAATTGCAAATATTATATATGTAGAGCGTGAGAGCTTACAACAGACACATTGATGACATTACATATAATAATATTGAAGTGGTTGGTTGTGCCTAATCGCAATCCGCCAATTTCGCAAATAGAAAGGAGAATTACAGAAATTGATTCTTAACTTTCTAAATTAGTCTGTAAAGAATAGGGAAAGGAAATTTGATTGCAAATTTCGCAATTAATCCATCATAACTCATAAGAAGCTAGATGCCTATATCTTCTCAAGAAGATACTCACTGGTTTATTATTTTCATATACCAAAGATCTCTTGAGGGAAATTTTTGTAATAGTTTGAATCTATTTATAATTTTTTCTTTCTTTCAGAAATCAGACGTAAAGGTACGAGTCATATTAAGTTTACTGAGATTAAACATTACATAAGTAGTCCAGTTTTCTATTTTGATAATTGAGTGACGCATATATACTACCATACATATGTTTGGGCAGAAATATTCCCATTTATGCTTATCATTGTACACGGAAGAATTTGATAGTCCTACTATAAGTGTGGAAGAAGAAATACACACAACTTTTTCTAAACAAACTCAAATTTGGGAGATATATACTCGCACCCATGTTCAAGGATAAATCTTCCCACATCTGCAAATAATTGTTCATGGTTGTACTTACTAACCTTTACTGGTGTGGAAGGAAAGCTACGTCTTCCCACTTGTGCAAATAATGTTTTCATGGTAGTACATATTAACCTTTACTGTGGTGTGGAAGGAAAGCTACAACACCACTTAAGCTAAAAACATGTATAAATGTGTAAATAATTTAAAAATGTAATCAGGTACAATAGATTGACTATGAAGAGTTACAAGGCCTCAGTTTTCACTTTGGTTCCCTCGTACATACTTTCACTCACTGAAACTTGTAGTCGTTTTGTGCAAACGTTCAAACCTAACAAAAATCTGGGGCTCGTCGACTCTTTGTGTTCATCCTCGTATTTTGCAAGGAACGAGTCAAATCAAACCGACAGGATTTGTTTTACATAATCTTGATGATTAGGAACTAACGATATGATATGATATGGTACGAGTACGTGACTGTGAATGTGGTTATGCGTTGGCTACAAAGGGTCCATGCATTGAATCACGTAGGCCATGGCAGGCTTATAAAGTCCAACAGCAGCTTTTGTCTAATCTCCATAGTACATAGTCTACAAAAGAGGCACTCTCATGCAAAGAAAATAGAAATTGTATGGAAAACAAGCCTCTGAAAGTAATCGCCTACCAATTTTGAATAGATGTCCTTGAAAATATATACTGCTTAATTAACGACCGATGGCCACGAGATTATGATACATGCGAAACAATTGGAAGTGATCTCTTGTAGTTGCATGCGGCCACGATGTATGAGGCTTAAAACCACACATTAATTAATCAAGCACAAGAACAACTGATGTCAATTGTTTGATTATATTTATATACACATGGCATAGTTGCGTGACAGTGTACAATATTGAAATAAAATCCAGCACATCACATGCTAGGTATGTACAGACCCAAAATTTGTCAATTTGAACAAATCAGCTAGTAACAAGAATATCTTGATTAATAATGGGAAAGGAAACTGAGAAAGTACATGAGTTTTTTTAGAGTCACAAATAACAATATGTTATGCATGCTTAAAAGCAAGAACCTTGTTATGATCATCAAACATGTACATATCATCACAATATATAATGTTTATCAGCTTTTTAAAAAGCAACAGTACAAGAGCATGATTAGGTGACTTAATGTTGTTGATTAGTGATCTTTCATTATATTTTGAGGATGCTTGTAAGCAACCATTGGTTTCCATTTCAAGCGGCAAACCGCCAGTCTTTTCGGATTAATAACTTTGATATCGAAATAAATTAATCTCAGTTAGATGCTAAATTAACGGATTCAGGACTTCTCTAATTACCTTGATTTTTAGTCATCATAAACCTAATATTGCAGTTGAATTGGTAGGTTTAGTTTTACGTTACAAAATTCAACAGAGAATTGATCAATATATTTAAAAATAGAATTAACATTCAATTATTTGACAATTAGTGAAGCAGTGTCCTTGTCAATTGTCACCTTGAGAAGCTGCCACACACAAATGGACCCCGTAAAAGCAGAAACTGAAATGCTGGAATAGCATCAAAGACAGATTATTCATGACAAAGACCGTACAGGCAGTTGAACGAATTGGCCATATACGTTAACTTACTCCATGTTTTACTAACTTCTTGATATAATTTGTCCCTTGAATGTCCAATTTGACTATTTGAACTTGAGAGCAAGCTCTTATATTATTATTAAATTATGTTGCGTTTTCTATAGCTTTTTGGGTTCATATTGGTCTCCCAGAACTTTGGCAATAGAAATCAAGAAGATTGATCTACGTTGAAATTACAGTATGTATAGATTGTAGATCCAAACAAAGAACAGAGAGATATGGCAGTGACAAAATCTTTGGTAGATATTGGATGGGATGGGAGTTGGGTCCGTATTTGTTTAAAAGGAGGTTGACTATAAATCCATCGCTCCAACTGCAAATGCCATAGCTTATACTGTATCTAATATGTTTTATATATACTGGTATATGAAAGTAAAATATATTGTCAGAATACATAAGATAACCATTACAATTTTTTTTCCTTTTTTTTATATAATTTAGAAGAAATATGTCAATGTAAAAGATGGAGTTCAGTTTAATTTCTTTCCAGTTATTAATGCAGGTGAAAATATATAACTCCCAATTCATGTGTTAAATATTGTATCTCTCGATTTTTACCATATAAGAGTTGTCAAAAAGATTATATTAAAGAAAATAATAATTTACATTTGAATTTACGGTCACTTTTACTGTGTTTCCATAAATTAATTATATATTTTTAATCCTAGGCTGTTGAAATAAGAGGTATATTCTTTCAGAAAAAAAAAATGAGAGGTATATCAAATTTGAATATGACTTAGTTAATGAATTATAAAGATATGGCTTTTGATTTAATTGATCCCTTAGATCACAAGTGATAAGACTTGTGATTGATTCACATTTTTGTACATCAATACTAATACGATGAAGCAACCCACATTATCAGCAAGTATACCTAACTTTCATATTTTGGATGGAAAATAAAACACATAATCATAACGAATTAACACTTAAGAAATAATTTTTTCATATTTTATATGAGTAATGTTAGACTTTCCAAATATTTTATAAAATCTTTGTCCAAATGATATGACATGTGAGTTTTCAAGATCTTATAAATCATGAGATGTTTTGATAATTATATAGGATTTTGACAATTTACATATCACATCATTTGGATATAGATTTTGGGTAAAATATTTGAAAAGCATAGTATTATCATTTTATATATGTTGTCACAAAATAAATTAATTGTTTATCTTTACAATAAAAACTGATACTTAAAAAAACAAAAAAAAAAGCGCATTAAAATGTAATTCTCTCCTAATATTAAGTTATTTATAATTAATTAAAATTAAAAACCGTCAACAATTATTAGGTCCTTTAAATTATAAACGTGATCAATTTGTGTTTTTGCTTGTTTTAGATACTTTTAATGCCTAATAATGACAATTGCAGAAAGATAATTACATGAGACACGTATAATATTAGCTAACTTCTATCATGAAGTGGCAATATTTGAAATCTCAATTAAGATTCTTATTCTCCATTAATAAAGTTATGCATATAATTGATATTCATTTTCATATTCATTTTTTTTTAAGACATTCATATTTATTTTTATATTCACGAAATGAGTTTAGTTATCTTATTGGTTAGGTAAAATTACCCATCAATAATATTTCTTATATATTTTCAATAATCATATTTATAATTAATCCAAAAGTTATTATTGATAAACAAGCTACTCAATCAATAAATCCGTGAAACCATCTTAACATATCATTTTTTATGCAGATACTTTAAATGTAATCTTCAGTCTCTCGTCCCTATACAGTTCTTTCCTCAAAGAGATAGGCACGTTGCATTGCTCTTCATTATTGATAATCATCACCTCATCATGTTTGCACTTTTTTAAGTAGTACCAGTACGTGTAAAATTAAAATTACTCTTGCGCTGCTCTTCATTAATGTATGTCACCATCTGACATCAGTGAACATCAGAATCAGAAGAAATCGCAATAAAATCAGATTACTGTCGTGAAGGACATTAACATTATGATTACTCCTCTCCATATTTTATTTCCCCTTTGGTTCTCCAAATAAAAAACGTAGCACTGGGGAGAAAAAAAAAAAATTGGGATTATTAAAAAGGGAAAAAAGTAAGTACCACGAGTTGAAAATTAAAATGCTTTCTCATTCAATCTTACTTTTTTCGTGCTGTTGTATAACTCCCCAATCAACTAACTCATCATCTTATTTGCGTTGTGGGGCCTCTATGCCCTCTATTTATACCAAATGTGGTGCCCTTACTCTATCATCCTAAGCATATCACATTACACATATTTTCCAATTCTTTGTCTCAAACTTGCTTTCATGGCTGCCATTGTTGTCTATCTTCTTCTCATTCTCATGATTTCTTCAGACACTAGCGCTCAAGGTGGTCCACCTTCACCAGGTTATAACCCCAGCTCAAGAATCAGTTCTTCAGGCTTCAATCAAGGGTTCAAGAACCTATGGGGTCCTCAGCACCAGAGACTAGACCAGGACACATTAACAATCTGGCTTGATCAAAGCTCAGGTAGTCTTATATATTTATATACAAGTCCACCACTTCATTACTTGCTTTGTCTTCTTAATGCAGTACACTTTACATGTTACTATACAATTCAATGATTTATTCTTAGCTTATCCTGTTTGTCTGTTTGTACACTTGTTGGTTATGTTCACATTTGAGGTGCACAGGAAGTGGGTTCAAGTCACTTCAATCATATCGTTCTGGTTACTTTGGCGCTGCCATTAGGCTCCAACCCGGTTACACTGCTGGAGTCATTACATCTCTCTATGTGAGAATCACACCAACAATATATTTAGATAAACCATATATCTCTTCAATTTTAAAAAACTAATTAAGAGTAATGATTAATTAGTTAATTTCCTTCTGTCCAATTAAATGATCGCAGCTTTCGAACAACCAAGATCACCCGGGAAACCATGACGAAATCGACATTGAATTCCTCGGAACAACACCTGGTAAGCCCTATACTTTGCAGACCAACGTGTACATCAGAGGAAGTGGAGATGGAAATATTATTGGAAGAGAATTGAGGTTTCATCTCTGGTTTGATCCCACACAAGACTTTCACAACTATGCTATTCTATGGACCACCAGTGAGATCATGTAAGCATCACTTTAATTGTAATTTACCAATATCATTTTGTCATACTGTACTATACTATATATATTTGGGCTATTTGTCTCTGTCTTTGCAAATCTTAATTTAATTACTTAATTATTCCATGCATAACTTTTATAAACGAATTTGCATTTGTCTCCGTATATAGAAAGTTCTATTTACTGTATATATCTATATATTTATATCTATGGGTGTGGTTAATTTATCGGTTTAAATAAAGTTATCTAAACCAATTTCTTTGATAATAATCTTTGAATTGATTATAAATGTGGTTATTAAATATTACCTTATACAAATCAATAAGTTCACAAAACCCACTATACATGTAAGACATGACATGCAAAATCAGGCTTTTGACTGCCATGTTTTTTCCGTTGTTTACATCTATCTTAATATATATTTTTTTAAATATCATTTACGGTGTAATAATTAATTTGAACTTTAATCATTGTCAGATTAAATAATTAATTTAAACCTTAATCATTGTCAGATTAAATGAATACTTTCTATTATCAAATTTTATTAAATAGTGGTTTTAACCTAATTATTGACATCAGCAGTTATTTAAAAAATAATATCATTATATGGAAACGTAGTAGTATATTTTCGTGAGTTTTACATATTAAGCCTTTGGCTCAAAAAAAATAAATAAATAAACATGTAAACTAAATTCATTGAAACTAGTAAAAAATTTTACGTATTTTTAAATTCATTGCATTCTTCATAAACCTTTTTAAAATTGTCAAAACCTTGCTTATTATAGACTGGCGTGTTGACTTCACTTGTCAAAATTAAAAGGCCATTCAATTCTATGTATTGTTTGTCTTGTGATGTCTTGTGAACGTGAATTATTGTAGAGTCACAGATGCATAAAAGAAACATTAAATGCAATAGGTGTTTACTTATTTCACATAACTTAGTCTCACAATTTGTACATATATATAAATAATCCAACAGATTCCTAGTGGATGATGTGCCAATCAGAAGGTATCCAAGAAAAAGCGATGCAACATTTCCATTAAGACCTATGTATTTGTATGGTTCAATATGGGATGCATCCTCGTGGGCCACTGAAGATGGAAAATACAAAGCGGATTACCAATTCCAACCTTTTGTTGGTAGGTACAAAAATTTCAAATTAGGTGGCTGCACAGCCGACGCGCCCGCCTCATGCACCCCGCCCTCCGCCTCACCATCCGGTTCCGGCCTGAGCCAACAACAGATTGAGGCAATGAAATGGGTTCAGAGGAACTACTTGGTCTATAACTATTGCAGTGACCCCAAGAGAGACCATACACTAGTACCAGAGTGTTAATGTTGTTTTTATTATAAGGTGGTGTCATTTTTATTTAAACAGTAACATTGTGAGGTGTTGAAACAGCCAGAAACAATGTGTTTGTTTATGGATTTGGAGGGGTCTTGAGATGGGTTCCACTTGCCAAGAAAAAGTGCAAGAGTTGTTGAGCGTCCGAGACTCCATAGATTTGAAGGGTTTTGCCAATATTTGTCGTCTTTTATTGTTGTTGTTGTTTATTGTTTATCTTGTATTGTTGTGATATTGGAAATCTGGAATGAATTAGATCGGTAAGTGTTTCTATAAAGCAACAAAAGCATGGAGTGCCAGTGTCTACTCTCTACTTTTTGCATTTTGGAGTGAGTTTTATTCAAAGGCGAGTTGTTAACTTAAAAATTATCTAAAAGTACTCATTAATCTGATTTCTGTTCAAACTTAAATATTAACTGATCAAAAGCAGTTTTTTAACTCTAAAAAGAAGCATTTTTTTTTAAAGGTGCCATGCATAGCATAAGTGAGAAAAGAGAAAACCAATATTTAATATTGTGTATATTGATTGAATTTGGCCATACCAGCATATAGCAACAGCTTTATTTCAATATATATATATATATATATATACACACCCACACACACACGAACAGCTAGCTACTCCAACGATGACTTGTTAACTTCGATAATTCCATAAAAAGGAGCGCACTCGTGAGTTTTGGTTGGAACGTTGTCATACAACCCTGTCACGCTATCCTTCTTTTTTCATCTAAGTTAAATTGATAAATAATTTAACACTATCAGCTTAGCTATTATTTTATTTTATTTTATTAATTTTGTATTAATTATTAAAGAAACTCTATACTACAATCAAATATAAATTGACAATAATTCTTCATATATATATATATATATATATATAATAAACAAGCACTAGAGCGTAACAAACATGTGTAAATATTTACACTAACACAACCCATAAATATACATATAGGGACAAAATCAGGGGACACAAATTTAACATAAATTTTGACATATATAATTTTTCAACCATTAGATTGAAATGCGATAAATGGTGTAGATTAGTTGTAAATTTTAAATTTATACACCTTATCATATTTTATCTCTACCATTTATTCAAATAAAAAAATTATCAATTCAATTTTCATTTGATCTTTTTATCTTCATTTAGTTAACCAAATCATGTAAACAATATATGGATTTATAGCTCTCAAGGTGAACTTTCAAATAAGATTCATGTTACATATGTTTAAACAAACAGATTGACCAAAATAGTCCAAAATAAAAAATTAATTAAAAAATAAATAAATAAAGGAAATAGAGAATGAGAAAGAACATAAATGAAGAGAGAGAAATTAGTGTACATGCAATAATCTGATGTAACATAACTCTCCAACAACTCTCATCTTTTCAAAAAAAATAAAATTTGTATCATTCATTATTTTTCAATTCAATGGTTGAAAAATTGTATCAAAACTTGTGTCAAAATTTGTGTTCTCTGATCTTGCTATATATATATATATATATATATATATGTTTGAGGATTCCTCTTTTTATAAGGGTTGATGCATATCTATATATATATATATATATATATTAATGTAGTAGTAGCTTATAGTTCGTCGTTAATGTGTCTATAGCAGGCAAAACATGTTGCAAGATGTTTCAAATCCCCAAAACATGAGAAAAGAACAATCACCTTAGGAACACATTACAAGATGTTTCAAATCCCAAAACATGAGAAAAGAACGGTCACCTTAGGAGCTAGTAGCAAGTGATTTGCCATGTCCTCAAACATATATACATATATATATATAGGGAAAATCTCAAAAAAATAGTCTAACATATGAGAATATATCTATTTCGTAACTCATTGTTTTATATTCATTTGAAATACAATTTGATATTAATATAAATATCTAAAATCTCCCCTAAAGATATACAAAAAGATGATAATACTCCTTATGGTCACGGATTCTATTAGATTAATATGATTGACCGTTTAATTCTATGAGCTACAAGGAAAAAACAATGAAAAAAAATATTAAAAAATAAAATAAATAATATTAAATATAAAATATATATATATAATTTTTTCTCTCTCTCTCCTCTTTTCTTTTTCTATCTCTAGTGATCACTTCACTCTCTTTCTCCAGCTCCGACAGTGGCATATTAACAGCAACGACAATGTTACGACAACAGCAGTATCAGGTCTCCAATGGTAGAGACCATCTGGGTCTCCACGATGGAGACTCGAACTGGGTCTTTATCGCTGAAGACACAGGTCGAGTCTCCGTCGTGGACAACCTCCACCACCACTTGTTTTTTTTTTTTTTTCTTCTGTTGATCGATATTTCACTAGTAGGTCTCCAATCATCTGGTCTCCATCGTCGGAGAGTTAAATAAGGTCTCCACCATCGAAAACCCAAATAGGGTCTCTATTTAGGTCTTCGATGGTGGAAGGTCTCCACCGTCACCTTTTATTTTTTTATTAGGTTTTTTTTGTTATTGATTTTTTGTATTCCCAGTAGGAATTCTAATGAAGATTGATGATTGCAGGCTTGATGATTGTGGGAGATTAATAAGAGATAGAAGGTTAATTATGATGTTGGGTTATGGAGATAGTGTTTACTGGTGGTTCTTACTGGTAGACAGACTGGAGATAGTGTTTACCATCCATCTATAATAAGGATTGATGATGGAGTTTGTTGGTGAAGATCTAATCTGAATTTTCACTTTTTGTCTTTTTTTTTTTAATAAATTTTTTATTTTTTAATCTGATTCAATTTTTTATTAAATTTTTTAATTATATTTTTAAATAAAAATTTTTAGGATAAAAATATCTTTTTAACTTTTCTAAAACTTTTATGTTAAATTTAATTTTTATAAAATTTTCAATAAAAATAAAATATCATATGGTAAAGGAATAATGATTCATACGTTAAGTTGTTTTTTAGGAGTGTCCTTATATATATATATATATATGTATATCTTCAGAAATCATTAGTGATTTTGTTAAAAAGAAAAAAAAAAGAAATAAAAAAGGAGGGGGGGAGGGGGTGTGTGTCTCATTTCCAAGAACCATTAGTGATTTTGTGGGGGGAAAAAAAGGATCATTAGTGGTGATCCCTCACTCACTAAAGTGAGGGATCCCTCACGTGAGAGCGATTGTGGATACCCACCTCGATTGAATCCAAAAGTCATTAGTGATCACTCACTTTACACTAGGGATCACGATCCCTCATTTGAGAATATATTTTATTAGCTGTTAGGAAGTCATCAGGGAAAGGATCATTCCAAGTCAAGTCTCTTGCAATAATTAGTGACTGATAATAGAGATCATGATTCATGAATTACTATAATCACGTGAGTGTTACAATCCCATCATGTTAGGGAGAAGAAAACATAAACATGCATGTGAAACTAGGGTTCGATGAATATGATTGAATTAGAAAAATGAATTTAACTATTATATTGAACATATATAATCAATGAACGCGGCTCAAAATGTTTTAAATTTAATACAGTTTTCTTTTCTAATTGCTAAAAATACAATATATTTTTTTTCCTAACAAAATTTATGGTTAGGTTTTTTGCTGAAAAGAAATTCTTAAAGAATAAAGTTAGGTTAACAATCAAATAAAGAAAAGCAAAAAATTAGACAGAAAAAGCCAAGAAAATGGTTATCATTAACAGTAAAGGCATTACCTCCTTTCTTTTGTTTAAGAATCTAATCAATCTTTAGTGACGAAATCGATATCGATAAGACCAGGAGAGGCATATCTGCAAGACATCTGGCAAATTAAAGATGGTCCATGCTGTTTCCTGTTCTATTCTTGCGATTATATATATTTGTAATAGCTAGAGAAATTGACGTTGTGGTCAATTGAGGTCTAGCAATCAATTCCCAAAAGATTGAATTATTAACGAGCAAATTTACAAGATAGCTTCTTTTGTTTTTTTCATTTTTTGAAATATGTATATATATATATATATATCATATGTCATTTAAAATCATCCTATAACAAGCTTATAAAAACTATTATCATGATTTTGTAGAACATCCACCACATATAAACAAGAAGAGATGTGCATATCCAAATCCCTTAATATAATTATAGTATCTCTTATGATTATGTTTCACTTAGTAAAATTATGTTATCTCTTATGATTATGTTTGTTCAATAAGAAATTAAGATACAGATTTGGGATTTTTAGTTCTTCAGTAATAGCAAATAAAAATCAAATTATTTAAAAAAAAAAACAAAAAAAATAGAAATTCATACTTGAAGAGGGAGATATGAGTTAAACTAATAAACTTAATATGTAGATATAATTAAGGAAAAATTATTTAAAATTCTCGAAAATAAGTTAATCACTCAAAAGTTAATTCTATAATATCATATATTAATAATATTAATTATAATTATGTTTTAATTCTTAATAATTAATAAAGGCACTTGTCAACTTGAATTACAAATAAAATAAAATAATCTAGGATCAAGTCGGGATAGGATATATATATATATATATAGAGCGTAAAATTGAATAAAATAAAATCTTGATTTATCCATTCCCAAACTAAACTACCTAAATTTTAACCTTTTTTGTTTTCAACAACAACCTTCTACTTCTTTTATTTTGACAAACAACCTTTTACTTCTGAATTTGGATTTAAGGGGATTTTAACCAACTTTATAAAGAACAAGATTCATCATTATAAAATAAGAGAATTTTCATTTAAATTTAAAATTAGAGTATTTATTAAAAGAAAAAGAGTCAAACCTTAAAAGTTTTTGTATTTCTCCAAGTTTATGTAAACAACATACTCATCGATTTTGATTTTATAATTGATCTAATCATAAATCTCATCCACCTCAGTTTTAAATACTATAATTGAACTACTTTTTATTACTTAAGTTTTTGAATTTAATGGTTATTAATATTGTATCAGAACTTGAAACTCTCAAGTTCAAATCCCTTATCCTCCCTTTATATATGTTAGTTATTGTCAGACTCAAAAGTTTAAATAAGAATGAAAGAGCCTAACTATAATAACTAACACTCAAAAATTTAAGCTAAAAGAAAATTACTCATCTATAATATTTAAGACTTGAAGTTATGATACATTAATACGGTCAACGTGGACAGGTAATAGATAATGAACACATGCTAAAATTCCTCTATCATATAACATGTGTAATAAGAAGATTTTATAGATAAAGGTGGAGAGAGGGTTTGAACCTGAACACATGCTAAATTTTCTCTATCATATAACATGTGTAACAAGAAAATTTTATAAATAAAGGTGGAGAGAGGGTTTGAACCAGGGACTTTCAAGCTCTGATACTATGTTAGTTACCATTAGATCAAAAAGTTTAAGCTGAAAAAAAAAGATCAAACTATAGTATTTAAAACTTAATGTTATAATACATTAACAATACAAAATTCTTGTTCATTACATAGTTACAGAGTATGAGACATTTAACATATGTCCAACAGACAAAATTTTTGTTCATTGCATAATTACACAATAAAAAAACGTTTAGCATGTGTCCAGCATTTGATATTTATCTACATTGCATGCGAAATGAGATATTAATATATTATAAATTTCATCAACCCCAAACTTAAGAACTATAGTTGAATTACAAATCTTATGTGTCCAGCATTTGGCATTTGCCTACGTTGCATGTAAAAAGATGTCAATATTAGTTTCAAATACTATAGTTGGATTATAAATCTCATGTCTCCAGCATTCAGTATTAGTCTACATAACACATGAGAGGACATATTCAGGTTTTGTAAACTCATTAATTTCTGTCTTAAATACTATAGTTTTATCATATTTTATTTGCATAAGTTTTTGGTTTAAAGTTCAACAAATCTAAATTTGAAGAATGATACCACTAAAACAGACATAAAACTAAAATATCGAAAAATTTTGTTACCATCCAATCTCACCCCTAAATAATTTCGTTGCTTCTTTGAATAGGTCCACAGTAATTGGTCATATTTAGTAGCTCACAATTTCATTTGAAGGCCCATAATAGTTTTCAAGTGCTGTTTAGATCCACTTACTTTAATGGGTAACGGCCAGCCTTATTGCTTTTAAAGGCAATTTTGGTAGCAGCCCAGGTTACCTTTAATATAAGTGGAGAAAGTCATTAAAATCTGTGGTTGTCCCTTTAACAACTGACTGAAAATAAAATTAAAAAGTATATATTTTTTGCTTTATAATTTTTATTCACATTTATTAGTGTTACTAATTTATTGAAAGAAATTTGACGGTAAACAACTTCACTAAAACTACTTAGTACACCTTGGATGGTATCTAAAACAAAAAATAAGAAATAAACTTGTTTGTGTTTGCACAAAAACTTGCATCAAGAAAGAAACATTTTCCTTCATACCAGTCAGTTGCACAAATTACATACTCCAGAGATTTAATACATCTGATAACAAATTAAGATGACTACAGTAGGTTTAATAACACAATTTATAAACGAACCTCTCTTCAAAAGAGAGATTAAACAATGGTTCAACGTTTTACACAGATGGCTTACAAATGGAAAACGATAGGCGCATTAGAGTATTGGTTATATATAATTATATTCAACTCAAACTCAAAACCGACCTTAGCTCAGTTGGTAGAGCGGAGGACTGTAGTGGGCTATCCAACAGCATATCCTTAGGTCGCTGGTTCGAATCCGGCAGGTCGGATATTTTTTCCTTTACATGCTTTCATATTTTTTTTTAAATATTTATTTTCATATTTGAATACCAAAATACACAAGTATATATATATAGAGTTAAAAATATTTTCCTCTCCTATTTGATTCAAATATAATGAATAAATGAATGAGAATAATGGTCCTAACAATTTAAAAGATAACATACTAACCTTCGAAGCTATGATATACCCATGGACCATAGTGATTTGATATATATATATATATATATATATATACTTTTATGGTTAGCGCCTCCTAACTTTTTCAATCAATTAAATTCATTTATTTCATTTGAATTAAATACGAGAGATAATTTGTTTTAGAAGAGATAATATAATTGATGAATTTGATTTATTCGTTCTAATTTTTTAAAATTAGGAAACAGTACACCGATCATAAAAATTCTGTATATATATATTTATTTAAAAATATTTTTCTCCTATTTAATTCAAATACAATGAATAGATAAAGTTAGTAATTCTAACAATTTAAAAATTAAGATACATTAACTATAGAAGTTCTGATATATATATATATATAGATAAGAGACTAGTGGTCCTATCAATTTAAAAATTATAACATACTAATCATAGAATCTCTTATTATTTATTTTAAAATAATTTTATATTTAATTTAAATAAAATAGATTAATTTAATTAATTAATTTTAATTTTTTTAAATTATAAGGATAAAATTATTTTATCTACACTGATATTAAATTTAAGAACACAAAAAGGGTGATGAAAAGAGAGGTTGGTCTGGTGAGGTATAAAAATTCGGAATTTCGTAATGTGTGTGTGCGCACACAACTGCCTATTAAGTTTCGGTTTTTTGGTTGATGCAGGACCCGTGACCACTGACACACCCACGACCGTCCACTCCATCTCGTATTTAAAGCTCTGACACAACTCCGCTGTCACTCTGTCTGGTCCTTTAAACGCTCTCTACTCTCAACATCTTTTCTCACTCTATTCACCTCAAAAAATTCGCTTTTCCCCACCCTCCTTTTTTACCACTTCTCTCCTCGCATGACTCTCATCTCTTCCATCTAAATTTTCATGTACTTTCTTTTCCTTAAAAAGCACCCCCATGCCCCGCAAAAATATTGCCCTAATTAGTGCACCACTACCCTAAACATCAAATGTAAAATAATCCCTATTTCAAAAAAAAAAAAACAAAAAACAAAAAGAAATGTAAAATAATCCCACCTTCAATTTCAATAAATATAAAAAATTTTCTACTGTCATTGGACATCGTTCAAAGTTATTTTTGTCAGCATTTCTGTCAACAAGAATTTACCCAATAAAGTTCTATTATCGATTTACAAGATTAAAGAATTCAAAGATATGTACAATATATTAAATTTCAATGGCTCTGCGTGACAGCATGGGCCACCTGTATGTATATGTAGTAATGAACCATTTGATTATTTTTTTACCCAGAAAAATTCTCTCTCACATGCACCTGCACAACCCGTCCAATTAAAGCATGCCACATCAGCAAGTATTCACGTGTCTACACAAAATGTCCGAAAATCTAATCTCCGATCACTGTGGTCCCGACCCGTCGCCGTATAAAATTCTATCCTCTGATACGACCAAGTGATAAGAAGTGAAAACAAAAAAAAAATCCAGCTGTCCTCCACTGTTGTCCATAGGGACGTATCCACGTCAAAAAAGCCGCAGCTTAGCTGGCAACTACAAAGCCCAAAATAACAAGTCTCACGTGTCGCCCTCTCATTGGCTTGAAACCCTTGACCTCCTGTACGACCTGTCTAGCTTCTCTGACAGGTCACGTAGGACATGCCACGTGGCATCCCCTTCTTGGACCTGATCGTTGAAAAGTAGGGCCCGCCTAACATTTGGGTCCCACAGGTTTTTCTGTATGCGACTCAAATTTGTGGCCGCCACGTGTTCGAGAATCATTCCCAGCTTTGACACGTCCTTTTCAGCAACCGTTAATGATATCTCCGGCCAATTCACGGCGTTAGAGAAGGGCAACCGGATGCCATCCGAGATTACTACGGGCACGCATCCCAGTGCGACTGATTCAACCAGCCTAGGACTCCATGGGGCCCACCCCAGCGGACACAAACAGAACACTGACCGTACTATCTCTGACTGGTAACCGGCAAACCTTTTCCTTTGCAGGTAAAACCTCCGGTCACCGTTATATCTTCTCCAAATGTCCGTTCTGACCTTCCTGAAAACAAATACCCAAGGGCAAAAACGTAAATACAAGCACATTCAAAGTGACAAGAACCATAATTACAAGGTTGATTAACACGAAGTTTAGATGTAATTACTTGCTGTAAAATCGTCCACTAATGTTCTTAGGGTGCACTTCCATTTTGCCCCTGAAAAAAACCCAAATTTCACGTCGTCCGGTGACCGGAGATTTTTCTAGAGTCCTCCGTACACTTTCCGGTGGAATATACGGTGGAATTACCACATTTTCAACGTCTTGACAAGGGTGCTTATATTTGACACCAAAAGTCTGCAATATTATGGACTTCTTCAAAAACTCGGGCACCCCATCAGCAATAGCTCTATGTTCCTTTAAAAAAACACAACCAACAACACAAACCAATCAAATGAAAACCTTTAGAAATATTTCATATTTTTTAAAAATTAATGGGTGTCAAAGTTCTAACCATGGCATGGAAGCAAGCACCGTAGTCATGGGAGGCAACGAAGACATGATCGGAGCCCCGGCTCCGATTCCAAAACGGGTGCTGGGATGAGATAAGGTTGATAGCGGATGATATAAGAGAACGAGCGTGACCAATGGCAGGGAACCCGTTCACGGTGCTAAAGTTGCAGGAAACATAAACAGGGACGAAGAAAAAGTCCGCCTCATACGGGTCAAACGTCCGCACGTCGCTGTTCAAGAGCGCTTTGTGAATTGCCACCTCCGCAGCGAACAAATGGTTGATGCAACGCTCGTTTGATAGCCAATCCGTGTTGTATTTCGATGGCAAAGCGTATACATATATCTTCAAGTCCCGTAAAGATCCTGTAAATGTTTTTAAAAGATTAGTGTTATTTTACAAAGACGGAATATTTGTACCTAAAAAAAAAAAAAAATTCAAAAAAGCAGACCTTTGGTGGATTGTTGTAGAAACGTTGTGTTGACGGACTCGATGAGGGCACGAGAGAGGTGGTTGGACTTGGAGGAAGCGAAACGGGTCTTGGACAAAGGGATGGGCTTGTGGCTGATGAAGTAGGAGGTGAAGAAATAAAGAGTGAGAGAAAACCAGAGGACCCATTTGTAATATTTGAAGCACAAATTCTTGTCTTGTTGTCTTCCATTTTTGTGCAGCAACCTCATTTGACATAGAATCCCCGCCTCTTGTTCTTGGTGGGTCTCTTGAGCTCTTCCATCTCATTTAAAACGACACCCACCAAAATATGAAGATTAAGAGGTGAAGTTGAGAAGGGGCTTTCGGTTTCTGGTTTGTGGAAGATTGAAAACCAAGAAACAGTGATGGAAGAAGATATGTGTTTGTTGGTGTTTCGTTTTTGCACCAAATTTTTTTAATAAAATAAAATATTATTAAAAAAAAAAAAAAAAAAAAAAAACAGAAGCAGCTTTCTGTCAACTTTGTCTAAACTTAATTTCTCTTCTAATGGTGCTTCTATTACAGGAAAAAGAAAAATAAATAAAACAAAAAAATAAATAAATAATTTTGAAAGAGGGACAGAGACAGATAGACGGAAGCAGAGACACAGAGAGCGTCACATGGCGATAGAACAGAATGGAACACGGCGATGGTCTCGGTTTTCTATGCTTGGGTTCATGGTCCTATCTGATCCCGGTCGGGTCAACTGACCAAACTGCCCTTACTGTTTTGCCAATTGGACTGTACTTTTTGGTAAAAGAACGTAGAGTGTGTTGTGTTGTATTAACGATAAGCTTTATCTTAAACGTTGGAATTAATCAACTTACATCATCATCAACAATTGTCTTGCAAGATGTTGATGAGGTTTTTTCTGTTTGTTTGTTTTTATTTTTGGTTTAGTTTTTTACGCGTTTGCTAAATGAGAGGCACATGTTGTAGACTGATGGAGGGTTGAGATCATTTGAGAGAGCTAAGCGCATCACTACGTTGAATTGTAGGAGGCCAAGTTGTGTCAAATTAATTGTAGTCTTTATTTAAAGATGTTACAGACAGCTGCATTTTTTTAAAACAAATTATTGGAAACATCAAATATGCAAGCAGCTAAGAGTTCTAATATAGCCATTTAGGAGTTTTTTTTTCAACCATACTAGTTATCGATCATTCTTAATTAAAACTTAAGAAATATGATTAAAAATGCTCTAAATTGCGACACATTTTTTGAATACTTATAATGTAAAAACGATTAATTTTCGAAGTCATACGATGGTTATTTAATTATGTATGTATTTATAAATTATTCCAATCTCATTAAGGTTTTACATTAAAAAAGTACTAATTTTGAAATTGTGAAACAATTTTTTGATGTAAGGAATTGAATGTAAATATAAGTAATATGGAATTTGTCATTTTAAATAGTAATACTAGACTTTTCAAAAATTTTATCTAATCCATACCCAATGATGTGGTATATGAGTTGTCAAGATCTATTAATTATCATATTATTTTAGAACTTACATTACAATATCTTAACAACCACATGATACATTATTTAAACATGGATTTTGATACAATTTTTGGAAAGTCTAACATTACTCGTATGAAAATTTATAAACTTTTTTGAGTAATACTACACTACCAAAAAAATTGTTCAAATTATTGTCTAAATAATGTGACAAATTAATGTGTAATTGCTACATTATCAATACATCATCCAAAAATGTATGTGCTATTTATAAATCAACTTGTCACATTATTTGATCAAATTTTTTAGAAATGTAACATTATCGTGATGACATATTTTTGTATGTTTGTACTAATTTATTGATTTTTAAATTTAATCAACGAATATATGAATAATTTAAATGTAAAAAGATTTGATTATCCGTACCCTTAAGGTTAATTGATTTGTGGCTTATGGATGAATATAAAAATTAAAACTCAACAATCGATTGATTTTTTTTTTTTTGAGAATAATAATCGATTGATTTTATGAATATAGTAATGAGATTTTCAGTCATAAACAGGAAAGGGATAAATCTAATTTCCCCCCTATAGTTTGATATAAGCTATGGACCCCCTATAGTTTGACATAATCCCATTTTCCCCCTTCTGTTACTTATGTTACCGAACAGTATACCCTGACATTGGCAGTACACAAAAAGACGATTTTGCCCCTCATAATAGGCAAAATAAATAGTAAAAAAACTAAAATAAAAATGAAAAAAACACTTAAAATGAAAAAAAAAAAAAAATCTGATTCATTTTCCAGTGACTCATTTTCCGGCGACTGAAAACCCATTTTTTGGATTCCCAGCAGCTAAAATCTGGGTTTCTATTTTACTGGGTTTGCTTGGAACTAATCTCTACTAGCAACATCAAACAGACAAACACATAAACATAAACATTTAATCACCAAAGACATCAAATATCATCACCAAGCACAATTACAACATGCAATACACTGCATATATAGAAAACCTCATTGAAAACAAAACAAACACAAAAACGCCCAGCACAATCCATCCAATTTCATCTGGTTCGACCTCCAACCCAGATTTTCATATGGGTCTGATTTCGAACCCAGAAATTCACGTCTGGGTTCGAAGTCGAACCCAGAAGCTCGCGTTTGGGTTCGATTTCGAACCCAGAAGCTCGCCTTTGGGTTCGACTTCGAACCCAAACGCGAGCTTCTGGGTTCAGAAGTCGAACCCAGAAGCTCGCGTCTGGGTTAGATTTTCGAACCCAGATGATGGGGGTTTGAGAAGGAGGAGAAGAAAAAGAATAAGAGACTGGAGAGCGGAGGGGATGACAGCAGGCAAAGAGCGGAGGAGGAGGGAGATCGGCATCGGAGATCAGAGAGACAGAAAAAGATAGAGAGAGGGGGAGGGAGAGGGAGAGAGCTGCTCCTCCCTTATGTTTTTTTTTTTTTTTTTTTTTAATTATGTCCACCGTCCATCAACATGATGGACGGTGGACATAATTTTTTTTAAATTATTAATAAATTTATATTTTTTATTTTATATTTTTAATTATTTTTAAAAAATATAATCTATTTTATATTGAATTGACAGTTTTACCCTTCCTAGTTGACGGTCAAATATTGACTCTTAACGTTCAAGTTCACGGTAAGAGGTTTTTTGACCATTTTAATAAATAAGAGGGGGTTTTTTGACCATTTTAATAAACTATAAGGGGGTTTATAGCGATTTGTTTAAGGTAGGGGGTTTTTTGGCTATTATATCAAACAACGGGAGGAAATTAGATTTATCCCAACAGGAAATTAGTAACTATATTCTAAAAATATGAATGTAAAACGAATAATATATTTAATAAATTAAAAATAATTAAAAATTTTGAGGTAGAAATGAAAAGTTTTTCACACACTGATATTTTTTCTCTTTATTTATTTTAAATTTCATTTTCTTAAAAAAAAAAAAGAAAAGAAAAATAGTACTTGCATTCGACTTGTATCATGATTCATAAGCATAGACAGTAACATATTATCAGAAATAATCAATGTGGAAATTACAAGAAATAGTCATCCTAAATAAGAGATTTTTGTATTTACCCATAATTTAAAAAAAAAAAAAAAAAAAAACAAACTGTTTTTGACTCCTTCTCCATTGCCCATTATATGAGATCTTTTATTTATTTTTGTTGATTGTTTAAGTTTTATTGCTACTTTTTAAGTTTTTTTGTGATTTTTCAAATTTTTTTTGTGTCTCAAATGTTGGGTATTAATGTTTAGAGTTATATTTGGTTAGATTTAGTTGGATTTGACTTGAAAATCGAGATTTTCAGTGAGAAGTAGCGTTAAAAAGATAATTTGATAAAATTAATTTTTAAGTTCACTTAAAAATCAGTATCAGTTTTTAAATCCACTTAAAAAACCGGTTTTTAAATCACCGGTTTTTTAAATAAAGTTAAAAATCGTTTTTTTTTTTTAATTGAAGGTATTTTGGTAAATTGGGTATAAAATGAAACTAATTTATTTGAGAAGTTAAAAATAATTTTTTTTAAAAAAAAAAAGAGATAAAAACAAAACTTTTTTTTTTTTTAATTTAGCCAAAAATTGCAAAGCCCCCTTAATGTGTTACTGAAATTGCTAGGTGCATTGACAGCCGATGAACATTGATGCTTCTTCTTTTTTTTTTTTTCATTGATGCTTTGTTTTTTTTTTGAAGACAATGAACACTGATGCTGTAATTAAGTAATTAATTTGTTAATCTTACGCAACCTTAAAAGTAACAAAAAAGTAATATTTTATACCAATTTTATAATATTATTCATTGACAAGGTTGAGTTTCAGATGCGAGGAAGTGGAATTGATGAATTGGTCCACCATCTGTCCACTTCCACTTGTCATGGAATATAGATTCTAGCCGAAAGAATAGTTTGTTTGACTTTTAAAACCATTAAAAGATTATTATAATTTCAAAGTCTCTAAAACTATATGCCGTTGCAGGCCACTTGCACATCCATCCACCTTAGTTTCCAAATACAACTTGAATTATGATAGTAACAAACAATTTTTCTAGATCGCAGATTTTCTTATCAAGGTAAAGATAATCTGAAATGTTACAACTTACAACGTTTATTAGAAGCTATGAGATGCAAATTATAATAGGTTAATATTTGCAGATGACAAAAATTATTCTTATATATATTTGTTTATGAAAAAAGTTACTGTAAATTCAATAACTACACTTCAAGTCACATGGTATAACAATGAGTTTTTTATATAATTGATTGGTTATCTTAAAATAGACGAGACCATGTCAATTAAATATCAATTAAGATTGATCGAGATAAATCATTAATTTACAGCTCAATTACTTATACTCATAATGAAAAATTTTATATCCTACAACAAAAAAAATACATTATTCATATAAAATTTATAAAATACGTCGTATTTTTTTTTTTTTGAAACAAAAACAGAATTATATCGAATTTAAACCTTACGTCGTATTTAAACCCTCAACCCCTCATCTTTAAGTTAGATGGGGAGGTGCATAGCCATGTCTGTATGAGAAAGAGACTTACTTGACCAATTGTTCTTTATATCGAACTGGCAAAAAAAAAGAAGAATGAAACGTAATAATTCTTATCACACCTTTACGATTTCATCCATGATGGATAATAAATATTACATGAAATGCTATATATTTGTTGAAATTTTGTAAAATATTTATATGTTAACGTCTGCGACTTAAAAGGTTGTTTATTTAAATATTTCAACTTCAAATAAAGTTCTCCCCTTCTTTGTACTAATTTCAACATGATTTGAAGTCTGAACTTTTGAAATCATACAATTTTTATCACCAAAGTGAACTTTTCGTGCTCCATGGAGATAAATTGGCCATTGATTGTCTTGAAGACTTTCGTGCACGGCAAGTGGTTTGTGCTCAAATGACCTCCACAATCCATTCACAAACATTAATGGAAAAGCAAAAACTATAAAGGCCCTTTAGCCTCACCTTATCACCACCTTAATTGTTCTTTAATCTATGGTCGGCCTTCAAAATTGATTGATTTAGAATAATCTTCCCTCTTTATAATTTTTGGTTCAAAGGTGTTATAAACCACAATAAAGATTTGTAAGGATATTGATCGTGATTAATTATCGTTTGTACGACTTGAATATCTATTTTGATAATTTGGATAAATTTAGTCTAAAAAACAATATAAGAAAAAAAAAAAAAAAAACTCTTTACTCATATTTACGATCATGCATAATAAGATTCGAACTCCTTCAATAAAAATGGACAGGTAAATGCATAACACTATGATGTGTTGTTTTTATAGTTAAAAACTCATAAAATGACATTTATAAGTGTTAATGTTGTTTTAAAATATGATAGGCAGCTAAAACCAGAAGAGGGGACAAAATAAAGTTGATCCAGTAATAACTTCTTTGATACTTAAATCATGAATCATGATGTGGGTTTGAATCATACTTATGTCTCACACCCAGTAATATTCTATCTTACATCTATCTCTCTCCTCAAATCTCAATTTAATTAGATTTTTTTTTTTGGTTAAAAAAAACATAGTATATCATTTCGTATAATTATTGATGCTTAAATATTTAATTTCAAATTAGAATGCATTTATTATTCTAATCTCTGTAACGGTTTTTGGTGTGTGTGTGTGTTTTGTTAAGAAATTTAATATCAATTTTACAGTATTTTATAGAGTAAGTATACCTACTGAATATGATGCATGATATGTTTTTTACATTCAAACTTAATTCTCCGATTATAGGTTAAAAATTTTAATAAAAAAATTAGGAAATTCATTCAATTTCCCATTAAACTAAATAGATTTAGTTTTTTCTTAATATATATGATTGGAAAATATCTCGTCACAATTGCTGTAATACATATGGTAAAAGCAGAAGTTTGAACCCTTTATTACAAATATGAAAAAAAAAAAAAAATGAGCACACACCTTGAGCCAAAAAAGAGATGGGCAACTTGAATAGATTTTAAAAATGATTATTTATAACGATGGAAACCAAAATATATAATGGTATACTTATATAATACACATATACACGTAATGCACATCGGTTTGAGTCACATTCCACAGTCAACAAAGCTTTATCAGCTCATTCAAAAAAACAAAAGCAGAAAAACAAAGCTTTATTAGCAGTCTTTATCTATAATGTCACATTGCAGCTTGAATTCTCAAGATAAACGTGATTAGGAAATATTTATTAGTGGAATTGGTCAGGAGTAGTTATCATGATCAAGTTGCTTGCGTATCCCATTAATTTGTAAATTGAGTGGTTTTGGAGGGTCGTACGTTCTAATCGTGATCATTTTTCTGGACTGGTGGCACACGTGCGAGTTTAAGTGGGTGGAGACGTGGAGTTCATCAGCAGACACGTGTAGGAATGGACCCTTTTTTTTAAAAAAAATTTTGTTAAGTGTTTTCTTTGGAAGAAGTCTTTAAGTTGCTTTCATGGAGGCTAGCCATCGTTGTCTCTTTTCTCTTGGTGTCGAAGCAATTGCCTACTCAAGTTGAAATCTCTCTTTTTTGGTTTTTTTTAATTGAATTTCCTTTCCAACTTTTCTTTTATTTATAGTTTTCTTTTTTATTTTAGTTCAAATCAATTTAATTAATAAAATTACTTGGACATGACTAATAATCGTCTATTCGAATGACTTTCTTTCCAAGGTTACATCAGTTGAAAAATTGATATCAATACTCCATTTGACGTGATCGAATTTTGATGGTAATAAGATTCCTTTGGAAGACATTTTAATTTTGTTCTAATATTTAAATGGGTTGGTAAGTAGTTAAGTACTGCATGCATAAATCAAATTGTTGTCTTTCATTTATATTGTTTACAAGGATTGCAAGGATATCTGAACATTAATAGGTGTAGTTTAATAAATAGAGAATAAGATGGGTTACTTTTTATTGTGTCTCTTACAAGTTAGTAAGTTACAACAACAAATCCATTCTATAATCAATTGTAATTTGTGTAAGATTTATTTAGATTAGATTGATTTTAATTCAGTTAAAATTTTTAATTTTATATGTGTGTGTGTGAGATTGAGTTTTCACAAATTTATTGACTTTAAAACAACTAACTCCCGTGATCTCATAAGAAAAATTTTTCACAATATAATGAATTTTTCAAAAGTAGTATAAAGGGACAGTGCATATCAATTAAATTAAACCTTAACTAACATTTAAAACAGTCATAATGTTGCATGCTCGTGAAGCAAAGTCAGTAAATTGGATTGTAGAAAAAAATCATTGTTTTTTTTTTTCAACAGAAAATACGAAAAAAAATTTATAAAACTTTTAAAAAAATCTGATGAGTAAATTAAAAACAAAATATAGACATGTACTCCTACAATGGCGTTTTCATCATTTCTATGAAATAATTATTACATAATGTATATAAGAGTAATGAAAATTGTAATAAATTATTAAGATCAGAATTTCACTGCTTCACCAACCTCATCCCAAATATGATTTTTAAAAGAGAAATTCCAGCATATTGATTGATTGCTATTTGTTATCTAACGATACTAATAAATGTTGATACCGTGGCACCATTTTATCCCTCCCCTTCCCGTCACAAACAAATATCTAACAACACGATGAAAATATAAAGCTAAGCATAAAATATAACTTGTAGTGTTGTCTAATATTGTTTAATAATATAGAGTTTTCGTACAGTTGGATAATAATTCATGTTGGAATGACTACGTTATATGTGACATTTAAAATATATATATACATATGTTTCAATTCAATAATTGTGAATAGTTTTGAACTCTATAAAAAATCTTCTCATTAAAATTTATCAAGAATTCCTACTACTAAACCTCCTAAAAATATTAAAACAATTCTTATAATTTATCATCAAACAAATTACTCATGATATATAAGAGTATCAAATTAAACGCCACAACAGAAATTTGCCCTCAATAATGCTTCTTGTTATATGTCATGGTCAAGAAGACAATGGTGATTCACATGGGTTGTAATTAATTAAGTCTGTCCGCTATACCAAGAAAAAACCAAGAGGAAGATAGATATTAAAATGTGAGGTGGGAGACAGGAATTCACAGATTTTTTGGCTGTGCATTTAGTTTAAAACGGTGGCCAATTACTTGTTTTCTCACAGGGAAAAGAAGCCATCACTTCAAGCTGAAATTTTGAAATGCAATTTCTGAAATCATTTCATGGTCCCACTGTCTCTCTTATAAGTTACTACCTTGACCAACAACAAGTAATCAAACCCATAATTCCATTATTGATATGTTGATTTCTGAGACCAATTAAAGGCTATGTTAAACTGTGGTCTCATCATGGTTGTAATTATGGGGCTTTATTTGGAGTTTGGATTTGGGTTATCATTGCTGTGCCCATTTCTTAGGCTTCTCTGTGTAACTACAGCCCTTTTGCAGACTTTTGAGTTGGTAAAGTTGTTGTCTCCCTTTCACATAAAGTTTCAAACAAGGACATCATTGGGAACCATTTATCATTTTGAATTTTCTGATGATATCAAATCAATGTAGTGTTATAAGCTAAAAGAGCAAAGTTGATTTATCATTTTTAACTTGCTTAAGATGGTATCAAATTGTTGCAATAGTAACAAGTTAAAAGAACGAAATTAAGACAGTGCATGCACTCCTGATTGAGTGGTTCAGACATTTCCTTCTATGGTGAGGGGTGTAAATTTTACAATACAATATTTATTAGCATGAGTTATTAGGACAGATTTTTAAACTTTCTTTATATAAAGTATTTGATTTCAACAAATTCCGAAAAACTTTTCATCTAAATAGTCTTAAGAGTTCTGGAAAAAATGAAAGATAACCAAATTTCATGTATGAAAGAGTTGTATTATTGGCGCATTATTGAAACAAAGCGGGCCAATGAGTTACAGTTATGGAAATCGATGATCGGCTACAGCCTATACAAAACAACAAATAGTGACAGCTCAAATTTTAGAACAATGGGAGACAATGGTGGTTGTTCTGTCAAGAGTTTAGGCTGTCTTATTCTTATAATTCAGGTTTCTTGTGAGCATGTGACTATACTTCTTTACTTTGCTGAATATTTTCTTAGGAAAAACAAGGTAGGATCCACATTTTCTTAGCTTTTCTGTTTCTTTCTATCTTTTGCTTCAATCATTGCTTGAAAACAAATATCTATTACATCCACTTGAACATATATAATTAATTTGCCCATTACAATGACATGTATTTATTTAGCTACATTACTTTAAAATTAAAGGGGGTTTAATTAAGGAATTCTCCTATTATTATTGACCTCACGGGGAGTACAACAATTACTCTATGAACCACAGACATTTAAAATATATATATATATATATATATATATTGAATAATGTCATTATTTGATCACTATTTGAGTTTTCAAAGATTTGTGACAGTCATGATCTTTGAACTCCTAATTTGTTTTTGAAAAATTTTTTCTACATAGAAAGGTTATTGATAAGAAAATAAAATTGTCTTGCATATAGTGAAACCCTAAAAATTTATCTTAAACAAAATGTTGATGTAATGACCTTAAGGGATCCTATAGATTTGGAAGAAAAATTAATATAAGGGAATTTGCTTGATTATTTTTTAATTAGTCAAATTAAGAAGGATGGACCACATGCTGGTAGCAATCCTATTAATAACTGTAGGTGCCAATTGCCAAAACTTTACCTGAATCAACGGATAAATGTAGCTGTTGCATGGGGGCTTATTGGATCCACTAAGTTAAAAGCTCATTACATTCTGACAAAATTTGGGACCATTGGAATTAGCATAACAAGAAAAGGGTAGAACATGGAGGTCCATTTGCACTATATATTTGGATCATCTATATTCCTCTGGCACATATTAAAACCACTGAACAATAAAATGCTCCCAATCTTCATCCGTTCAAAAATCCTTACAATAGTTGCTTCAATTATAAAACCTGTCTTCATGTGGGGTTGTTGCTTTGCGCTAGAAGTTATCAGAGAGTATTGAAAAAGAAAAGGGTGGGCTTGGTTTGGCTTGGTTGGGTGTCCCCAACTTGAAGGCCAAAAACCTGAAAGGCTGAAACATTTTTGGGGGCAGTGACCCTACTTCTTTCAGAGTGAGCTGTACAGGCACATGCAAAAGCCCTAATATGTGTGTGTTAGAGATAACTGAGAAAGCATCTGCTCAATTGTTGGTTAAAAGAATTATACAAGTTTCCTTTTTGTTGGAAGGACAAATTTATAAGCATATATCAATGTCTCCATGTGCTTGCCAGAGAGCACAAATTTGCGTTGGAAAACGTATATTGAAACAATAAATCTGGCCCTTTAAAATATGGTAGGATTGCTCTAGAGGTTGGACAAAAATAATTTTCTAATTTTGAGTCTAAACATTTTTTTTTTTTTTAAAAAAAAAAAAAACTATGATTAAGGGTTTTCGGTGTAAAACCAGAGAATTTTAAGTGAAATTTGAAATTATAAGGTGTTTTTAAATATAAAATATGTTCTTATTTAAATTTGAGAGTAAAGAATTACTTCAAAATGAAAGTTTTCACTTTGTTTTTAAGGTAATTCTTTCAAATGATTAAATGGCCTAAAGGCCCATTTTGTTGATTTCAATTTCCTGGACTGATGAAAATGACTACCCTTATTTCAGGGGTATGTATCCAAGTCCATTAATTGGCCCAGTTATTTTGTTCATCAATATATTTCACAAAATATGCGCAACAAAATAGATTTTAAATATCTTTCAAAAAAAAAAATAATAATAATAGATTTTAAAAATTCATTAAAAACTTTTCTTTTAGTCCATTAAAATCCATCAGAAAAAAACATCTAGAATCTCTTGGAATAATATGGATTCACCTATTTTTAAAACCATGCAAGAGAAGTTACAGAAAATTTTTCTAAAAGTTATAAAGTGAATTAAAGAAGAGTGTTCATATTTACATCCTTTAAATTTTTATGTAAATCCCTATAATATGCTTATCTTATTAAAATTTTTAAAATAATTATAAATTTGTCACTCTACCACGTTTAGTACCAAATTTATCCTTTCGATAATATTATTTTATAACAAATATTTTACTATCTGTTCAACTTTTATTATTGTTTAAAATCATGCTATTCACTTTTTCTTTTTAAAATTTTCACTTTTTCTCAGTTTTTTATGAAACAAAGAATAAATGAAAATTTAAAAATAAAAATGAAAACATAAATCCATTCATATTTACCTTTGAAAATTCCCTTCTACTCTCATAATTTTCGTTGCATCTTCTCCACATGTCAATCAATCTTTTCGAAAGTAATAAGGTGTCCATGGTTTGCTTCTTCGTGTTTTTCAAAAGAGAAGCCGCAATTAGGTTAAAAAAAAACGTGAAGGGAATTTTTTCGTTTTTCGGAGGCCAACCATGCAGTTTGCCCTTCCATTTGCTGGTATTGCATATTGTAGTTGTTATATTCTCTCCTTATCTATTAACTATATAAAAAACATGATGAGGAGGATGAATAGTATCAGAATTTCAGAGCCCTTATATTTATTTAAAAATGAAATTATATTTTTATCCTCATCAAATTAACCTGAGTGGAGAAGAAGAACTGGCTCTACCTGAGCAAGGTTGGCGCTTGGTTCACACCTCACCAAGCCTTAGGTGCTTTGTTCAAACACACCTCCCACTTAATATGTGGGTAATTTTTCCACGTTATGTGAGTCGTCCTCTATCACTTCCGGGAGTAGATATTTGGGTTATGCTCTAAAGTTTTATCTCCGTTGGTTTCGATAATATTTTGATCCGGTGTTAGTAAAAAAAAAATAAAAAAAAACATCTTCAAAATGTCAAAAAAAATAAATAAATAAATAAAAACACATCCTTGACTCCAAAATCTCTCTCACTTATTAGACAGAGTTTTTCTCTCGACATTTGTTTTTTGCTCTCTCAATCTCTTCACATGGACAAGCACATTGTGTCTAACGAAGAAGGTGACCTCTACCTTCAATTACCCTAATTTTGTTTTCCTTTTATTGTTTGCTGCCATTTACGAGCAAGAGAGTGACAAGGAGGCCAAGCCTGTAGAAGGGGTTGCTATTGGTGGTTGAGAAAAGGACGAGGAAGATGAAGATGATGGTATTTCTATCTCTATGGTTTCCTTTATTCCGTCAATTTTGCAACTTTTTTTTTTGGCGGGGCGGGGCGGGGGGGGGGGGGGGGGTGGGGTTGTGTGGTTTATGGGTGGAAGTTATTGACTATTTGGTTGCGAGGAAAATGGAATTGAATTTGGTTTATTCAGGAAGGGGGCTAGGAAAATTGGGTTTTTTTTTTTTTTTTTTAATATATTTTGTTTTATACTTTTTAGGGTTTTTAGAGCAAGGATTGCAGAAGAGGCCGGTTTTTTTTTAAAAAAAAAAATTGAAAATTGAAGTTTAAATTTAATTTAATTTAAATGTAATTTAATTTTTTATTTTTTTTTGGGAAGAAGGGCAGGATGAATATGAAAAGGCTGGCTTCATAGTAGATGATGTTGATGAAGAGGAGGAGGAAGAAATGGCTAACAGCGATGAGGAGAGGCAGAAGAAGAAGAAAAGAAAGAAAAAGTAAAACATTTCCTTCCATCACCTGCAAATAATGCAAAGATGTTCATCTAAAGAAATAATCAAGAAAGGAACCGGATGATGTAAATAGGAATATAGAACATAAAGAAAACAAAAGGTGCTTTCTGGTTCTCTATGCATGTTCCATAGTCAAAGGAAATCCATACACTGACTGCTTTCACATTATTTCTTAAAGATAGGTAACATTGGGCGGTTAATCATTGATTAGTGAAAACATTTCTTCTTGCACAGCAGCACCACTTTTGTGAGCAGCATTGTTGATTTCACCACCATTGACTATTTCATTTCATCTTCGCAGAAGAATAGTGATTGTCTCATCATACTGAACACATATTGCAAAACTAGTATTTATTAACATGTGAATTGCCAGAGCAAAAAGGGTATCGAATCCCAAATTATTGCTTAATTAATCAAAGGCAATTACTACCAAAGTAAACACCCCTTTTAAAGATAGTATCTACATTAATGGGAAGTGGGAAGTAACTATCTAAAATGATTAATATATCAAAACACGAGAAAAGACATAATATATGAAGAGTAATGTTATTTTGTCTAAATTAGTATCCAAATGATGTAACATCCCATAAAATAGGAGAATTAACTCATCAAAGTTTAATTCATCAATTTGGGTAAAGTAAAATTATCAGAAATATATATATATATATATATATAAAGCAAGTTAAAAGTTACCATTAAAATGTTTACTTTTAAATATAAACCAAGTTAATAGTAGTTACCTTGATATAAGTTTCCTACCATATCTCTATTTTAAAATTAAATAAGAAACAATACATCAGGTTTATCACATGACAAAACAAACATTCATTCAACTCTAGAATTATACAATTATAAACTCGAAACTGAAGAGAAAGGTAGCTACTCTCAACAGGATATTGGGTTGTGCTATATAGTTATTAATAATTTAATTCTATGCCTTTCACCAGTTTAGAAATGTATTTTGGATGTACATATATATGCTGAGCGTTCGGTTTCATCACGATCTTAGCATTTTCTAACTACTTCATTGAGCCAAAATTTCTTTTCATTAATCTGTTATAGAAACGTTACAAAGATGAAGTACGGCTGACTTCGGCTAGAACCTTATAAATGAAGAAGACATGAACTTGACTGGTGACTTTACCTTGGAAATTTGAATAGCTTCCAAGTGCTAAAATATAGTACCTAAACTTTGAGCCCAATAAGGTGCAGTGAGCCCCAGAAGACCGATGGCCCAGAAGAGCAGTATAGTTAGAAAGCCTGTAAAAACCACCATGTCAGCATGGACTAATGATGCTAAAATTTTAGGTTACCAGCAAGGGAGAAATCAACCGCGGAGCAGCTCGCAACGAGCAGCGTGCATGGAAAGCAGCCCATGCCCGTAGTAGCTCGAAATTACATAAAACTGGTAGATTTCCTCATTTTGGTAGAGTCCTGAAATGAAAAGAGATCTCTGTCAAATGAGAAACTACACCAATTAGGAAATTTTCAGAATTGTGGTTTGATTCAAAGACTGTATTTAATGAAGTTTGATGTAAATAAGGAGTGACAATACTATCGTGTTTTAATCACTATATCTATCTAAGTAATTAAACTAAAGCAGTCTGATGGTGAATTCCAGTTACTCTCACCAACAGTAGTATCCTAAACTAGAAAGTAATTGAACGACTTGGAGTAGGCAATTAGCGCCTTTCATTAAAAGCCACAACCCCCGTGCCTCTTGGTGTGGGTTTTACATCTTATAGTAACATTCCTCACCATTTTACGTGGGTAGCCTCTCCTCCCACATGTGGACCTCTTCTCCACCTCCATGTGGGCCAATCTCTCCCATATGGGAGTAGTTCTCCAGCGCGTGCCACTAATATCTCATTCTGATTGATCTCAATAGTCCCCTAAGTCAGTCCCAGAAATTAAATAATAATAATAATAATAAAACTACTTGAGTTGTAATCGAAACTTAAAATTAATTGGTTATTAAACAAATCAAGGTCATAACTGGCTGAAGTACCGTTCTTTCCTCTCAACCATTGATTATTTGCCTGCCCCAGACTCCAAAGTTGTGCAAAACATGTAGAAACAATAAATCAAGGCGCATTAAAACAATAATTTCAAATGAACTTAAAAAGACTTTGGTGAATGGCGCTGAAATTATAATCACTGGCACTCTGAAAGACTGAAACCAGTGGCCTTATAAGCTGTAGCCCTGTACTATAGTATTTCCACAATATTCAATATTTGTAATTCATTTTGTCAACTGTGAGAATTGAATTTCAAATTGTCATAATTATATCAACAAAACAACCTTCCGATTCATTAGCTGTAGCATTACTTTCATTGCCATCCCAAACTATGCAACCAACTTGTTGTCTAGCTCAATTTGTAACCCTCTTTGACGTACGCTTTGGCGCTGGAAGCCTGCCATGTTGAGAGATGAAAGTTAATTATACAACATGTTGTAATGTATATGGTTGTTGGAATTGTTACAATACTAAAGGTCCAAATCCAGGTACTGTTACGATTTACCGAATGCACCTTTGTTGTTGAGAGGTCCAATTCTAACATACATGTTTAAAATAGAACCACCAAATATAAGTCCACGATTTTAATATTGTGTAACAATTATATTGTACGGAACATAACCATACTAATATTAATTGTATTATTATTATTATTACAGGAATCAGCCCAAGATACTCTAAGGATTAGTTAGGATATAACTCCGAGATGGGTACCGAGGATTTAACTCCTAGAAAATAGAAGACAACCCACCTATATAAAGAAAATTGTCCACATTATATGACACTTTTGAGTTGAACCCATTACCTTTTATAGAGAAATGGACGAGCTTTCTAGTTTACCACTATATTAAAGCCATTTTTTCATTGTGTTGCTTTTGCTACAATAGTTCAACATTACTATAATATTACTTTAATTAGTATTCCAAGATAACCATGGGTAAGTGGAAAATACATTATGTGCCAAAAAATGGCACTGGCCAATTATTAGGTACAGTTAGTTGGGATGATTAGCAAGAGGAAAAAGTTCATGCAAATGCAATATCTGACTAAGATTGCACAAAATTAAGAATCCGTTGAAATGTATTGCAATATAATAGTGCATTTCAATATAAATATTCAAGGCCTTTGATCGAGAAACATTTTCGTAAGAAGGCAACTATAATGACAACACTTGTTGATTTCCGGTTACTGTGGTTCTCTAATTAAAGGCATTCAAATTGGCTTTAGTATGGAACAGAATTACACAGCACCACCACAAACGTATTGTTCCACTCAACCACACCATTCTCATTCATGCCATCACTTCACACCTGGGTGTCTGTCCAACACAACATTCAAATTACTGTTGATAATGCGAGGTTAATCCAGTAATATGTTCATCACACTTATATCGAGTTATTTATACTTTTCAAAACCTAAAATTAAAATATTGTAAATTATAAGTTCGAGTTAGTTCTAGTGATTTTGAGGCCCCAATTCTTGATTGCAATGGACACCGATGGCCTGTATCGATAGCCATAATAAGTCCATATTGATCGAACGATTCAAATTTGTATGCAGAAGTAGATGTAATACTCTTTATTTTTTGGATTATGTCTTAAAAAACTCAAATTTCAATTGTTTTTCTATTTTATGTGGAAATGTAATTCTAGTTTGCATTAATGTATATGATAAGAGAAGAAGTGATTTTTTTTTTTTCTTTTAAATAAAGAAGTGAATGTTTTTATATAACCTTACTAATGTTTAAAATATTTATATTTTTATAATAAAAAATACTATATATCTTTAATATAATTATTTTATCATGTCAAAAATGAACTTTAACTTAAAAATTATAATTAGAAAAAATTGGAGTTATCAAATATTACAGTAGACGTATCACTAAATATAGTATTATAAAACCTCTAATTAAAAAACACCTAAACAAAACCACTATGATTTGGAAAGATATTAATAATCTTAAACTAAACATAATCAAACAACGGCGGACCCATTATGGCCTCCCTTCAAATTCTTTACAAAACAATTATTTGATTAAATTTCAGATTTCCCTTCATATATGATTTATTTTTATATTTTCTTTTATGAGTTCTTAACTTATACACGGTTTTATTTTGTTTCCAATTCTGTTATCTTCTAGCAACCAACAATAAATTTTCTTTTTACCATTCATCTTCTTCTGTACAACCAACATTAATAATTTCTGTGTCATCAAAATATTGGGAACCACTCTTATGTTCTAAATTAGTAAATATAGCTTTATTTGATTTTAAATGAGTTATTATTCTTTTTAATCTTTTTATTTAGTAATTTTAGTTTGACATACATCCAATCAGTAAATTCAAAAATTTCAAATTTTAATTTACTATATTTAATCACTAAATCAGAAAAATCTCAATTATTCGTATATATATATATAAATTTCGTATATTTAATAGTTCTAGTTTTGCATACTAAATGAATGGAGCGACAATACATGGTTGTATAATAACTTACTTATGCGGAAACATATATTTTCAATAAAATTGATAAAGAAATTATAATGATACAAAATAAAAAGTTTTGTCGAGAAAAATTATAACAATATATAAATTTTATTTTTATTTTTGTAATACATCGGTTAGAACTTTGTAAGTGTTAGACTATTTGATACATCTAGATTAAGTGTGTTATTTGTTTTATTTAATTTGAATTTCATCATGTTATCAAATTTTTATATTTATCAAAAAATCGTATCGACAATGTTTTTAATTTTTCTTTATTATTTCGTATAAATACCCCTTTTTGTCAAAATTCTTGGGTGTTGACACCATAGTCAAACTACATTATCACAAACGATATTTAATATTAAATATTTAAATGATAAAAATAATTGAAATGAAATCTTTTTTCTCTATATTTTGTCAACAATATAATTTAACTTCAACATAAATACGCTCCCTAAAACAAACCACCAGTATTTATGTTTGAATATGAAAAATAGAAATGAAGTAAGAATAAGCTTTGATTATTTTATAAATAGTCACTGACATGTCGATTCAAAGAGAAGCAAAGATTCTCTCTTATAATTTATTTACTAAGTTTTTGATAATCTAGTGACACATTAGTATATAAAATAATGGATAGTCAAGATTGTTAGATTTTTTCTCTGTCATACACTACTCAAAGTTAAACTCCTCTAATAAAAAACTTAGCACAAACTAAAAAGTGTCAGAAATGAAGCTGGCCAGTGTGTAGCTGCTGCGGCTTATTACAGATCCTGCAGACCGGATGTTGAAATGGCAGAAGCAGAAGCAATTCTTCAAGGTCTTCAATTTGCAGCTGCCAACAACGTCATGAATGTCTTGTTGCAATCAGTTCTCTAAATCTGGTTAATATGTGTAATGGTTCTTTACTTCTAGGGGGGAAATTTATAATATCATATATGATATTCAGAATTATCTCAGCAGTTCAAGGATTTCATCTTTACAGTATGTTCCAAGAACTGCTAACTATGCAGCACATGAGAGAGCCAAATGGGCTGTCAAATGTAATAGCTCTACTCTCTAATTAGAGATTTGTCCACATTGGCTGTTGTATGCGTGTGAAACAGATGTATTTGGAAGCTATTCTGGCTTTAATTGATGAAGTTACGATATTTCTCTTTAAAAAAACAATTTTATCTTAAAATATATATTAAATATGCATTCACTCACACTTCATTTTATTGTAAAGGTGCAATTTAGTTTTTTTTTTTTTTAATAGAATAGACTAAAATTAATAGATTGGATTCAATCAATTAAGAGTTAATTGGATTTAGACCTGATTTATTAGAGCTAGAATGGCCTGATTGATTCACATGATTTTGTGTGATTATACAAATTTGTATTATTGGACTCATTTAATTTAAAAAAAAAATGGAGAATTACTCGACTTGCCCATCCCATTAGTGGATGGGCCAACCCGACCCATTCGGTCACATTTGGGCTGGGCTTGTTGGTGGGCCGAATGGCCAAGTTCTAACACCGATAAGAAAATTTGTTTTCGTATTTTAATCCAATTTTCCAAATTTTAGTTTTCTTTTGGATAATGGAAACAAGAACTAAAGGAAATTAGGAATTGGATTTCTAATGGGAAATAAAATTCCAAAAGATATTTATAATATTTATTTAATTGGATTGAGAAAGAAATATCATAATTTGATTATTAATTAAATTCTTTATTGAATTAACTAGTAATTTGGAATTCTACAGAGGAAAGAATTAGTTTTGTTGGAAGACAATTGAGTTGATTTTTTTTTTTTTTTCTTGGAGAGCTAGGTGACTCTTTGACAAGTAAAATACACTTTTTGACTTTAGAGCAATTAGTCAAATTAATTGGCTTCACACACTCACACAAAACTTTGATTTAATTTTTTTCCTCTTTGATTATCTTTTGGGGTTTGATTATTTTCTAAGTTTTTGTAGAGATTTTCAATATTCGGTAATTCAAAGAAAAGATGTCCACCTTTTGATGATAATCAATTTTCGTGATAGTTCATAAGATTGATTGATAGATACATCAAAATTAAAGCAAGCGAAACGAGAGGTACAATTTTATATTAAATTCATACAGTAATTCTTAGTCAAATTTGGTCCTTATGATTATGAGGATTTTTTTTTTCTTTTCGAAAACCCACCTTCTAAATTTTCATTTGTTTAAAGATTTTGGGTTTGCGACGAAAAATATTTTTCGATTTTCTTCACAAGTCTGCATCGTTTTTCATCAGAAATTGTATTATGTGCCTAAAAAAGGTACTGGCCACTTATGGGGGTACCAAGAGAAAAAAACTGATGAAATATCTTACTAAGATTCTACAAAACTAAGATGCCATGGAAATTTGTTGCAAACGTGCATTTCAATATCAATTTTCAATGCCTTGTTCGAGTAACTTTTTTTTTTTTTTTCCTTTTTATGATTAGTACAAACCTAAAGATTAACGGGGAGCAAGCGAGATTAAACTTTATGATACGGTTAGGGAAGTAATTTTCACATGAGAGGAATCACCCCACACAGAGGTTAAGAAAGGCTCACACAAGGTGGAAGGATAATCCACACAATTATTTGATAGGAAAAAGGTTGTAAGGTGCAAAACTATACACTTAAGACATGAGATTAGTGAGCCCTATCAAACTAAATCAGCGCCCTACAACTTGTTCGAGGAACATTTTGTGGGGGGCAATTATAGTGACAACACTTCTTGATCCCAATTACGGTGGTCCTCTAATTAGAGCCATTCACTCATGCCACCAAACGTACTGGGCCACTCCACTACAACATTCTCATTGACATCATTCATGCCATCACTTACGCAGTGCAAACCTTAGTGTTTTTGTCCAACTCATGCCACCAAACGTATTGGGCCACTCCACTACAACAGCCTCAGTCATGTCATTCACACCATCACTGCACAGTTCACACCTCAGTGTTTGTCCAACTCAAGCTACGGCTCGTGGGCTTCTGATTGGATTATGAAGGGACAAGGTACAATCCTAATGCTAAACTGTTAGGCCTGGTCCCCAGTCATGCCAGTCTAGGTGCAGCATGACATCCTTTGAGTTTTTTTTTTTTTTCTTTTTGGGAGCGTTTGAAATTTGGATCCTTAATCAATAATCATGTGGGAACGAGGTCCAGTCCTAATGCCAAATTGTTTGGCTTGGTCCCTAGTGATGCCATCATAGATATAACATGACATTTTTTTTTTCCTTTCCAACAAAATCTTATTTATGACCTGGTTTGATAAAGACTTGAATATTACAAAATCAGTCTCTAAGTACACTATTTCACTTTACTTTACTTTTAATTAATACCAAATAAATTAGATAGGATTCAACGAAATCAATCATTATTTATACGGTTTAAAAATTTATTCCTACAACTGAAGTTATTTAAGTTCATGTAAAATAATATGTATCTTTAAATTTTTCTTTATACAAATAAAGCATATCTTTGCAAAAAAAAAAAAAAAAAAACCCATGTTTTTACTTGTTTAATTTAAAATGATATCATAAAGATAATTGAACTTTTAATCATTTCTTTTAACTATATGGTTGAATATCGCACGCGGTCTTTTTCTTAATCATAGATTAGCATGGCAAACTCGGGTTTAAATTAATCAAATCTTTCTCCATTTTGTCAACGCTTGCGTCCACACCTAATGATCACGCTTATAATACCATCACTATTGACTTGATTTTGCTACATATTTAGCACATGGTATCTCATCAATGTCCACAGACACGGATCAATCAAGTAAATCTTATTGTGGACCCAAATCCGAGTAAATAAAACCTCTGGTTGGTATTACACATTATATAAATGAATCACTAGTTCACACTCTCATACCATTTTTGCCTTCCCCAACTACAACCTTTTATAGAATCATAACTCATGTTTGTCAAAAAAGTGTTTCGAATCTAACTCCACCATAAAAGCTAACTCATGAGTGGAGATTTATCTTCACCTTATAAATCAATATAAATTCATATCTTCAATCAGTGTGAGATTATCCAACACTCTCTCTCACGCACAACATGCCCATTCGGCAACACTTGCACTAATGCAATTGAGTTTGAGTCATGCAACTTAAATAGAATCCAACCCAAAACTCTAATACCATATAAGAAAAGGGTCTTAGGTCTAATCCTACTGTAAAAATTAGCTTAAGAGTAGAGATTTATCCTTATTTTATAAACTAATACAATTTCACTTCTTCAATCAACTTGAGACTATTTAATAATTTTGATAATTATTAGAAAAAAAACACTGTGTATTAGAACAAAAAGATAGTGATTATCTGTTGTTGAAATTAAGCTAGCTGTCCAAGTAACTAATATTAGACTAATTAATTAAACAGTGTGCACTCAGGCTTAGCTTCTTAATTATGTTAATGATAGAGTCATTTTCGGTTCGGACAACGATTGCTCAACCAATTTTTTATGCCTGTATTTTTGGGATTTCTCTCAACTTGACTTTGTTAAAAATATGTGGTTAATAATTTCCTCTTTTATCTTATCTTTTCATGTAACTAATCTACACATTAACATTTTTTTAAGATAAATTGTTCAATAATCTTATTACAATTCCCATTCAATCTTCTAACCTTCTAATCTTCTTGTCATTGCCATTCTCAGCCACATTTTCTCATCAATTTTGACAACCTGTACTGATAGGGAAATTCTGGACAGAATACATCATCAGGTTAGATCTCTCTATTTTTCATTAACATTATCTAACAAATGTAATTTGTAAGTGTCATACCCATGTTGCCATTACCAGTCTCACCCACATTTTCTCTTCGATTTTGACATAATATAGTGAAAGAAAAATTCTGGTCAGAATACATCATTTTTTGTTAACATGTCACTTAATTAAGAAAGATATAGACAAAAATAAAATAAGAAGGAAATCAGAGTGCAATACATGGTCAATTACCAATTACTTCACAGCTAGTTACTATTTCAGAAACACCTTTAATGGTGTAAAATAATAACATTTAAGAAAAGTTACTATTGAAAAAATAAAAATAAAAGCTTGAATGATGTAAAACTACTCAAAACACTGCATTAAACCCAAATTAGAGATGTCGGACCGGTGGATAATGTTGTATTACAAATTAGACAAATTTGATTGTGATAACAACCTCGGCATTAGACTTTTAATTAATTTAGGATTCTATTAATTTAAGATTTTTTATTATAATTATTTTTTATCAAGTTCTGTGATAATTTAAGATTAGAAATATCTTTAATTAATTTTACATAAATTAGAATTAGTTTATCAGTTTATTTTAGATTAGGAGTGTGAGACTATAAATAGATATGTTAGTGTTGTAATTATGTTAAAATGTTATGTTATTGCTTTTGAAGACTATAAATAGATATGTTGGTGTTGTAATTATGTTAAAATGTTATGTTATTGCTTTTGAAGACTATAAATAGATATGTTAGCATTGTAATTATGTTAAAATGTTATGTTATTGCTTTTGAAGAATTAGTAAAATTTTTCAGGTTGTGAGGTAATTATTTCGTTGCTTTTTCGGATTTTCTTAGTTGATCAGATACCAGGGGCAAATTTTGTTATTGTTATTTGACTTGTGACTTGTGAGATATCACGTCTTTGGTTTTTTATATATGCATACATACCCAAGTTGTCACAAGTCACCTTCATGTGAAGATAAGCCTTTTCTTTCTCTCTTTCATCTCTCAACCCTTTTGTATTGTTTGATTGCAAAGGAAGAAGAGATGCGCAACGAATGGCTCCATTTCACGTTACATGTGGTACAAGGGAGGTGGTTCTCAGTGTTTGCGTCCTTCTTGATCATGGCAGGAGCTGGGGCGACTTACTTGTTTGGTACATACTCAAAGGAGATAAAATCAGCTCTTGGGTATGACCAACAAACACTCAACCTGTTGGGGTTCTTCAAAGACCTTGGAGCCAACGTTGGTGTCTTGTCTGGCCTAATTGCTGAGGTAACTCCAACATGGTTTGTTCTCTTGATAGGTTCTGCCATGAACTTTGCAGGCTACTTCATGATATGGTTGGCTGTCACAGGCAAAATAGCCAAGCCTAAAGTTTGGCAAATGTGCTTGTACATTTGTGTAGGAGCCAACTCTCAAAACTTTGCCAACACTGGAGCTCTTGTCACTTGTGTCAAGAACTTCCCTGAAAGCAGAGGGATCATGTTAGGTCTCCTGAAGGGCTTTGTTGGGCTTAGTGGGGCTATATTGACACAGATTTACTTGGCCGTTTATGGGAATGATTCCAAGTCTTTGATTCTTCTCATAGCTTGGCTTCCTGCTGCCTTGTCAGTTGTGTTTGTGTACACCATCAGGACTACCAAGGTTGTTAGGGAACCAAATGAACTCAAAGTCTTCTACCTGTTTTTGTATGCATCTATTGTGTTGGCATTGTTTCTCATGACCATGACAATAGTCCAAAAGTTAGTGTCTTTCTCTAGAGAAGCCTATGCAGCTAGTGCAACTGCTGTTTGCATCCTCCTTTTTCTCCCACTTGGTGTTGCTGTTAGAGAAGAGCTGGTCCTTTGGAACCTGAAGAAGCAGCCTCCTAATGAGGTAATCGTGGAAAAACCAGCAGATCATGTTGATGGCGCAAAACTAGAGCCATTGCCATCCTCCGATTCCAGTTCCACCAAGCAAGAACAGATTATAGAAGAACCAAAGAGCACATCAAATTGTTTCATGACCATTTGTGATAAGCCACCAAGAGGTGAGGACTACACAATCCTGCAAGCACTTCTCAGCATTGACATGTTGGTTTTGTTCATTGCAACACTCGGTGGACTTGGTTCAAGCCTAACAGCAGTGGACAACTTAGGCCAGATTGGTGAGTCACTTGGTTACCCAACTAAAACCATCAAATCATTTGTGTCACTTGTTAGCATATGGAACTACTTTGGAAGAGTGTTTTCAGGATTTGTCTCTGAGGGTTTACTAGCCAAGTACAAAACACCAAGGCCATTGTTCATGACTCTAGTCCTTCTCTTAGCATGTGTTGGCTACCTTCTAATCGCCTTCCCGTTTTCGGGTTCAGTCTATGTAGCATCAGTGATTATAGGCTTCACTTTTGGTGCACAATTGCCATTGCTGTTTGCTATCATTTCCGAGCTGTTTGGACTCAAGTACTACTCCACATTGTTCAATTGTGGGCAACTGGCAAGCCCTCTGGGGTCCTATATACTCAATGTCAAAGTCACAGGGTTGCTCTATGATCATGAGGCATTAAAGGATCTTGCAAGACAAGGCATGGACAGGTCATCAGTGAAAGAATTGACATGCATTGGGGTGCATTGTTATAGGATCTCCTTTGTGATCCTGGCATCTGTTACATTCTTTGGAGCTCTTGTTTCTCTTATATTGGTTGTAAGAACTAGAGAATTTTACAAGAGTGATATACAAGAAATTTAGGGAGAATGCAGAGAGATCTTGAAAAAAATGAATGTTTATTGTAAGGTTTTGTCATTGTGTGCATAGAAGACATTGAAAGTGAATGAAAATTTGGTAATTAAACATTTCCTTTTAATACTTAAAAAATGGGGAAGTTTTACCTTCTAATAATTTCTTTCAAAAGCAATGCAATTATTTAATGGATGGAAAATAAAGCGAAAGCTGTAATTGGAAACTGTTTTTGTGGGTTGTAGTTGGTAGCACTTAGCTGTACCTTTTTGACTTGGTTTTGTTTCTTTATGGTTAGGATTATGTCGTTGATTTAAGGAGTTAACATTTGTTTATAATTGATGTGGTGGTTTGAGTCACGGGTCAGGTTACTGGGGGTTGCTTGAATTCTATGATCAAAATGGGCTAAACTTCCGTATTTGTTTGTTTTAATTGAAGACAGTTCACATGGGCAATCTGCCAATCCCCACGTTGCTGACACTGCACAGCAGTGGATTCTCAGTTCCTAACATGATTAAATTATTATCATTATTAGTTTACGGTTCAAATTTTATGAATATGATACAGCGATCGTCTTAATATGGAAAAATATTATCCATACGAATTTTAAAATAAGTGTTGTGGGAATTGAACCCTCGACGCTTAACAAATTGAAAGGTGTTCAACCACCAGTGATAAGAAATAATATACCATGTCTCAATCATTCTATGTTGAAAAACGATGACAAAAACGATAATATGCATCTATCATCGCTCAGTGGTTTTTTGGGCAGGTTATTTGGCCTAAATTCGCAGCTTATCCTCAAGACACTGAAACTGGTACCTAGATGATATTAATTTGTTTTTTCCCCTTACTATATATGCATGAGAAAATTGACTTGATTTTTGTTGAGTTAGTACATTAAAACCATGATATTCCTAATTCTAATCTAGGTTAAAATTATCCCCAAGATAATTTTTTAAACCTCATTTATTTACCGTATATAAAACAAGTAACGATCACTTGATTTTAATTTTGATCATTTACCTTCAATGTATGTAGGTATTTTCCGTTCATCGTAAATTGAGCTTTAAAAAAAAATTAAAAGGTAAAACTAATAATCAATGATAGTTTTCTTATACTTATTTATCATTTAAATTTATATAGATGGTGTTTCTCATAAATAGAATGAAGGGAAGATGAGTGAGATCTTACAGGATTTTGCTTCTAATTTGAAAAACATAGGTTTGGGTGGAACTTGGTGTTTAAGCTACCAACTAAACAAAAATAAATAATACTATGTTTAGTATAGATTGTTTATAGAGGAGAATTCCTGTCAAGTAATTTAGACTTCATCAAAAACAAAAAAAAAAAAACAAATTATTTAGTTATATTTATATATGTCATTGTCAGCAAAATCTACCAACAGAAACTGATCATCAATATAAGATAGTGTCTGTTGATTCACATGAAAGTGAATGTTGTGAATAATTTGCATGGATTAAAACCAGTATTGCATATGATAGTGTTGAAAGGGAAGACCAAAAATCCTGCTTTCTGGCGGCAAATGGACCCAGCTCAAATCAAAATCCATGTTTTCTTATTCAGTCCAAAGATAATGGGCCAGAATCATTACACCACACCCCCCCCCCCCCCCCGGTCTACTAAATACACTCCTTTGTCGACTTTTATCTCCTAAATGACCCTTTTGAATTTGTAAGATTAGGATGGAATATGATAAAATTTGGGACTACATCTTACATAAGAACTTATCAATTTAATTTCCAAGTTTTACCCAAATAGTTATTTTTTTTTAATTGATTTTTTTTTTTTTTTTTTTTTTTTGGTTTTGAATTTCATAAATACCTCAACCTTTGCTTTTTTGAAAGCTCTGCCTAACTATGATTTAATGGTCTAGGTCAGCAAAAGTTTCAAAAGTACCATTTTACCTTGACATAGAAGTTAAACAAAATTTTAGAATCAAATATATTTTTTGAAAAATAAAATCATATTTTTTAGACTTTAATCTTATAATTATTATAAGTTGTATGCATAATATAATATAATATAACAAATAAAAATAATATAATTTTATTATATTATTCAATATTACTTTCATAAGAATTATATATTTACATTTTTAATTTAAATTCAAAATAAATATAATAATCTAGTAAGAGAAAATCTTGAAAAAAAAAAAAAGATGCCGCAATAAAAGGTGCTTTACATGGAAGAAACTAGAAGCAAGTGTTTCCTTAGATCTAACAATTGGTGAGACTTTCTTTAAATCACACGGAAGAGAATAATCACTTACATTTTTTTTTTTTTGTAGTAATAGAGAAAATCATTGTAAAATCCATTTTTATCATTTCTCTTCAAACATGGAATTTAAAAGAATAACTTCCTTAGATTGCACCAAAGGGAGCCACCATCTCTTACCGCAATAAGAGGAGGTTGGCTTTCCTCGAACAGACTTAAGAAGAGGATAACCTCTATTAACTATCAATAATAAAGATGTTATTTACTTTTATATCTCTCCACATTTCTCTTTTGATCACAACTTGACCAAACATGTAAAACTACTATATATTCATATTTTAACAGCAAATACCTATAGTATAACACTTTCACTAACGAATAGATCAATTCAATAAATTCATAAATATTTTTAAAAAAAGTAAAAAGATAATATTATTATATAGTACAGGTACTATATTGATAATTCACTCATAGCCAAGCCTTTTAAAGCGGTCCAAAATGTTGGCGCTTCACTGACCAAAACAACACTAAACAAACCTCCTCATGGATTTGGATGCTCCTCTTGACTTCGAAAATGAAGACAACCTTCTCAATCACCCTGTTGTTAACAAAAAGAGGTTATTTTCTTTTCTTTTTGCCTTAAAAGTTTAGAATTCTCATTAATCTGGGTATGTGGAACTTTAACTAATCTGTTTTAGGGTTTTGTTTTTGAACTCATTCCACATTATGTTATCTCGGGTTTTATCTTCTGGGTGTGCCAGTTTTGCTGCAAAATGCTTATTTTAATTTTTAGGGTTTTTGGCAATTGCTTCTTGTGTGATTATATTAGATTGTCATTGTAACTACTCATGATGACTTTTTGTTATATTTAGAGTTCAATTTTTTTTTTTTTTTTAAAATTGATTTTTATATTGCAAATTTGGTGGTTTTTGAGAACCCAATTAGTTAAATATGATCCTTTTTCTTTGTATTTGAAGATCTTTGCAAATTATTAAATTAAAATGTGGTCTTTTTATATCTACATTTAGGGTAGAGAAACTTTAACTTGCCCTATAAGTTAAAGATGAACCCAAAGCATTGATTTTGAATTGAGTTTTGTCTCATTGTTGAGTGAGTAGTTTCATTTGATTATTTTTATGTTCACTCATATTATTCTTTTTACTGTTAACCAGGAAAAAAGTTATTGGATTAGATGATCTTTTGACCGATCATTATAAGCAGAAAAGTAAACTTATTGAGAAGGAAAAAAAGCGAGCAAAAGCAGCGAAAAACTATGATTCAGATGAGGATGACAAAGAAACGTTGTTGTCTAATATTGTTGATAGCTGCCAAAATCAGGCACGATTAGTTTTTCTTAGGATTGTTTATTATGTGTTTGTTAGTGGTTTATATTACTAATTTTTAGTTGTGACTTAATATGTTAACTGATGTTTGTGTAGATGCGAGATATAAGTGGTGAGGAAGAGATCTCTGATTGGGGCCTACATGTTTTTGGAGATCAGGTTTGTTTAATATATTAAGGCTTGCAAAATAGTACTAGATGATTACTGCATGTTTTGATTATCGATTAGGATTATATGTATGTCTTTTTTTTTTTTAATTATTCTCTTTTCCTCTTGCGAGTTTCAGAAAACTCCACCACCTCTAGATTTTCCTCAGCTTGGAAGGTGCAAGCTCTTGCAGTCTTTTAAAAGCAACGAAGTCAATTCTCTTGTGGAACTCACTGCAGAAAATGGTTGTTTGTTCTGTCCATTTCTGCTTTCTTAGTTGTCCCATATCCTGATTGGGTTCATAGCGACGTGCAATTGTAAAGATTGTATTTACTCTCCCATTAATACATTCTTTCAGGAGAGACTTTCCTTGAAGGATTGTTGGTTAATGGCTGGCTCTCAAAATTGATCATCACAAGGCGTCATGTTGAAAAATCTATAGCCACATGGACTTTTAATTTGAGTGAGTATGCCTAATTTGCACATTCAATAGTTATATGTCATTTTTCTCATGTGCTTATCCTTTGGGTTTCAGTTTTATACTCTTCAAAAGAAGAGTTAAGGGCATCTGCATGTGACTTTTGGTGTGCAATTCTCTCATCTAAAAACAAGGTGAAATTGATCTGTCCTTCGACTGATTGGAAGGAAGATTTAGAATATGGAATTAAAGAAGTAGACTGATTTATATTCTTTCTGATTAGCATCTTTTAAATCTGAGTAACTGTCTCCTTTTGTTATGGTGCTTTTTATCAGGTTGATGCACTGCCTACTAAGATTGACTGGTTTCCTAGCTATTCTGAGCTTAACAAAGCTCTTTCTGTGTATGGGTTTTCAGCCAATTTTTCATCCACTGCAGAATCAGTCAATACCAGTAAGTTCTGTTGCATCTTTAATAGCATTTCATGTCTAACATATCGCGTACAAATGCATTTTGTGTACAAGAGAGTTTTGGTACATATATTACCTTTTTTTTTTTTTCCAAATGTAACTTCTGTTTTTCTCCTATCCAAAAAACAAAAAAAAATCCTCTACAAGTCTTGCTTTTTAATTGTATGGCCTCAGGGGTTAGTCATACTTAGTTAAGCTATGTTATCTGATTTTTTATTTTTTTTATTTTTATTTTCATTTTTTTTCTGGCTTCTTCTCCTTTCACTTCTAGAGCATGTACTGGTAGCATACATGCATAGGCAGGGCATTTACCAAGAATTGGTATAGAAAAATTAAGTGTGACAAAAGAATAGTTGTTTATATTGTTATGAATAGAAGATACAAGAATGGTGAACTATATATATAGTTGTTTCTCCTAAACTAGAAAGGAAAACTAAAAACACTAAAATCCTGAAGACTTAAGAATTTCCATAATTAAGTAGAACACAAATCGAGAAAAAAATAATTTTTAGTTTTACAAAGTATATTATACTCTTGTCAAACAGTCAAAGAATTATATGTGAAGAGCTGTTTAATAAACAACTTGTCTGAGACACAGCTCTTGTTGTTCTATAGGTGGTGATTCTTTTGAAATTGGTTTGTTGAGAGGTACTGGTGGCAATGATAAAGTTTTTTGTATATATACTCTGGGTTGTATTCCACCTGATTTACTTGGAACTAATGTGGCTTTCTGTCCTACATTACCGAAAACTTCTGTTTTAGCACTATAGATCTGCGTGCTGTCATTTTGTAGTCAGTATGAAATTGTGATAAATGCTTCTGGATTTATTTTGACAAATTTATTGATATATATACATTTTTTCTGTTTTACATGATATGATGACAATAATAATTTTTTGTATTAATAGTCGGAAAGTCTTGCCACTGTTATAATGCTCACATCATCAGTTATATATATATTTTTAGATTCTGGTAGTAGAGGGCCACCACAAAATCTTATAGCCTGGATCAAATTTACAGCTGCCTGTTGTCAAGTAAGGTGTGTTCAAATAAATGCAAGTATCATTAGGTTGGTGGCTTTAAAGGCTTTCAAATTGTTGATCAAAAGTTGAAGCCTGTTTATGTTGATTCTTTTGTTTGCAGGAGTAAAAAATCTTTCTTTTTGACTAAAGAAGCTGAAGAGTTAGTTGAAGTTGTTACTTGCCTATTTTTGGACCGCCGTCTTCTAGCCTTGACAATGCTATTATCTGAATGCATACAATCACTTATCAATTACTTCACAGACCAGGAATGGAACATCAGCTGTCAAAAAATTGCAAAATCTCTTGCTTGCAGGTGATTGTATAACTATTAGAATTTATGCTGTGGAAAATTGCATAAACTTGTCTTATTATCTCGAATTTTGACATGAACATCTAGATTACATGTTCCTGGCACAGCCCAACTCGTAACAAAATGTATATATCTAAGTGTGGAGAAGTTGATGATTTATTGCAAATTTAACTCTAGATGATTGCATTGTTCCTGAGAATCAATTATTAAAGCCGTCCACAAAAACCACGAACTCTAGACAGTGTGAATAATTTTGTTTGGGTTGCTGCGGAGCATAACTTAAAAGCCTGTTTGGCAGATTAATGAGCAAAATAGTTAGCTCAGAGAAGGTTCTGCATGGTTTTGGTGGTCACAGTAATCAGAATTGTGGTGGTAAGGAAAGATAGTGGCAGCAGTTTGTAATGAGGTCATTAGTTGGGAACTTGTGTTGAAGATGATAGTGATGTTGATGGTGGTGGAATTGATTGATATTTCAGCACTTGATAATTAGTTGGAGCTAATATGTAAGAGGTAATCTGAGAATGGTTTTGACATAAATGGATGTTGCTGAACTTGAAAACTCGTCACAACATTATTGTGGTGAGCATGGAGCTGTTGCTGCATGTTAATGTTGTTTCAGTGACAGTAATGTAAATTATATCCTTTTTATGAAAGTAGTTCAGTGGTTGCGCAAAAAGGAGAAGTTTGCTTCCAAAATCATTAAATTCCGGCTTCAAAATCCCTACTCAATTTTGTTGTGTTTTATCGTTTTTGGTCATGCTTCTAAATGGGAGAAAAAATTATATACAACATGTTCTATGAATTGCAGTTGAGCACTCGAGCTCTGAAATTCTGATAATTGGAATCTGTACAATCTAGTTCCATTCAAACTGTGATCAGTGAAATTATTTCAAGTGTTGTGCTTTGTATACTGTCCTGTTTGGGGTTTTCTCTATCGTGGTGTTTTGACTTTTGAGGCTGCCTTTCTTAACTGATGTTTTTTCTTAACTGCTTGTTCACTTTGCACTCTTTCTTTTGTTAATAAGATTATTTTGTTCCTATCAAAAGCATGAATATATCGAGTGTTAATTTATATGGAGAAAATTGGTACTGTTAATTGTACATTAATAGTTGTATTGTAGCTTACGTATAGCTGCTAACCTTTTCTACTTTCATCCCTTTTATTTTGCTGTTTGATTATCCATTCTGTGATTGTAGGGTCCCTAGAGACTTGAATTGCTTGCGAAGTGTAGACTGCATCTCAGGAGTCAACAATCGTAGTAAGCAACTTAGAAGTGCAGTCGCTCACCAGATCCTTGTTGTCTGTTTCAATAATGAGGTAGCTCATTTTCTTTTCTTTTTAGCTCAAGTATGTGTTTAAACATCAAATTAAATAAATTTTCATGCAAAAACATGAAGATTCAGCAAAAGTACTTGATTTTTTTTTTGCAGATCTCAGATTTGAATTATCTGCGCGTTAACCTTAATTTCTTCAGTTTTGAATTTGTGAATTTTTTTTTTTCCTTGAACTAAGTCAAATGGCTCTCATACTTATTCTTGTGCATTAGAATTGTCTAAGATATAATTTATGCACAATGATATGGTCATAACTTGTACAACAATCAAGATGAAAATGTTATTAGATGGTTGTCAATATCATCGAACCCATTCTATCTACAAATGTAACTGGAACAAACTTCTAAAAGCTGGAAAAGTTTATACTAATTTTTCATATTAAATTGCAGTACCTGAAACTTTGATTCCCATTTGACTGGCTGGTATAGTTTTAATCGACATGGATACTTAACAGCCAAATAGTCTTGTTACTGAACACATCCAACAATAGTTTTTATTACAATCAGAATGGAGTTCATTTACAATTTATTTTGTCTTTAAGAACTTTTGGTTAATACAAGATATGAGATTTAATTGATGAAGTCTGTAAAAAATTTTGGATAAAACCTAATTTCTCTTTTAGCTAGAATAATGAAAGAGACACTTCAGTCTAATAACAAAAATCAGCTAGGATAGATTCCTAATGATGTCATTTGAAGTTTTATCCATTAAGTTGTAAATAACTAAATACAATGATTTTCTACTTGGGCAAATTATGTCTTATTTATTTGCTCCATTTACTCTGATGGAAAATGGTACAAATACTTGTTTGAAGTGAAAGTAAGCGTGATTTGTTTCTCTGTATTCATGCATCTCAAAATTTGAGGGCTTAAAGGTTTTATCATTTTGTGTCAGTCTGATCTCTAGGCAACTCTGTTGCCCTGTATCAGACCGTTAAACCCCTTGCCAGTGCAAATGCATTGATGTGCTATGGATATACTTTCTGGATCACGAGCAACTGTGCAGAAAACCATTGTAATATATATAAGTATGGCATTAATTTGCAGTTAACTGATTGCATGCATTATTCAAGTTAATTTAAACAGAACATAATGGTTTTTTTTTTTTTTTTTGCTTTTTTTTTGGCATTTTTTTAGGCTACCAGAGATGAGGAAATCCTGAATTTGCTTATTAATATCAATGTGAAAGACAAAAGTTGTGATCTATTCAGGATGTACATATACTTGGTTTTAACAGAGAACTGGCTTTTGTCATGCCCAAATTTGGAAGAAAAGCCAGTGATAAATGAAATGTGGGGTGTTTATCTTCGGAATTGTTCTTGTCAAATCTCTAGCACAGATATGAGACCTTATGCATCAAAGGTATGCAATGAACACCTTTGGACTTTGTACATTTTGGGCGACTTCCATTATAATACTTATTTCCTTTTTACAGGTTCGGAATAAGGCTTCATATCTTCTGCAAGGTCCCATTAACAAATAATCATTCAATGTTTATTCTTGAAAAGAAGAAGAAAATGCTCCTAGCAAAGGTATGCCAGCAACTTGGAGACAAAAGTTGATAATCAATAATTTGCCAGTGGCAGGAAATTTCAGAATTCACTTTTACTAGATGAGGTAAAGCAGAATAGATTGTGAAATTTGGACATAGAAAGCCCGAGAGATCAGTTGCTTGTGTTTATGTAGATGCTCAATATGGATAAGGTTGCTTTTATTTGCAGAGCCGTAGTTTATCGGATGTCTTTGTCATGTAGATTCATAGAAGCACTTTCTGACTCTTGAGCATTTGGTGTTTGCAGGGAAGTACTAGGAGTTACAAAGCTGAACCATAGCCGGTTGAAGTCTAGTTATCCATTGATCATTTTTGTGTGCAAACCTGATTGCAAAGCACCAATTTTTGTAACTTTTGGATTCAGAGAGTGCCATGCAGATGAGTTGCTCAGTTTTTGCACTTGGTGGTATATATTACTCGGTGAATGTATGTATATAGTTAGATAGTGCCAACATTAGAAAATCCTGAAAGTATTTATATATATTAATTATTAATGATTTGGTACAAATTTTATGTATTTTATTTATACTTTTAAGTACATGAATTACTTTGCTGCAATGTAGGTTGCTAATGCTTCAAAAACAAGGTTGCATTCAGCAAACAACTAAGTTGGTTAAAGCGGACATCAGATCAAGAGATTTATGATGACATGTTGAAGTTTTGCAACTACTTACTGGTGAAGGGCTCAAGAGATTTATGATTTCGCTTTTAGCATCAGCTAGACGATGTCATATATCAACTAACTTTACCGATGGACAACTTGGGAGTCTGCTGAGTGGCACTTCGGCTTTAAATATATGCATCAATCACTTGCAAAAACTGATTCTCTTTTTGTGAACAATGAACAATTCCTGCCACGATCATCAAGCATTTCAAAGGTAGAAGTAAGCTACATTTTCATTTATAAATAGCCAGCTTAGACATTCTAAAACATGGGAAAATGCTCAAGTTGCCTGCCCACTTTAGCAAAATCTTCTAATAATTCACAATCAACACTCAAGCCACATCTAAATAACCAAGTAAATTAGTTCAATCTAATGGTAACTACAATTCTTGATTCCTTATCATCACACTTGCAAAGCGACCTCTTTTTGGTCTTCAGAAAGGACGGTCCCTCTGCTGCAATTTCACATGATGTTTGAAAGCTTTGAACCGTAGTGGTCATCTAGGATACACACTGGACCTCACAAATATAGAGCAACATTTTAACAAAAAACATCTAAGCATTATTTCACAAGATGTAAATCTTATACTTACGTCAATAATCTTTTCTCCAATTATTATATTATAGATGTTCCTAGGGTTTTGGATAATGCAATTCAATTCAATTTTAGTTTATGCTACTGAAAAAGAGAAAGCTACCCATCTAATGCTTTTGCTTCTTTAATCATTCATGAAAACACGGATCCCAAGTCAGCTTCATCCTGTCCTTCATTAAAGAATTTAAGTTAGCAAGATAATAGAAAGGAGTGAGAAAAACTAAAAAAATGTTCGGTGCAATCTAATTTATAAGATTTTTTACCTCAAACCCTGAACTTAAATGCATGTATAAGTAGATAGCTGCAATCTAACTCACAAGATTTCCTACCTCAAATTCTTAATTTAAGTGCATCTATAAGTGGATAATTTGATAATTTACGCATAATAAAAATGTATCAAAGTTTTGACATGTCATAATAGAAATACATGCATTTACATATATATATATAAATACATATATATGCATATTCATACACACATGTATATACATATACAATCAACTTTTATTTCTTTAATGCATACTAAATTTATTAAGGTATAAATTTTGTTGGTATTCACTACAATACAAAGTTAGTAAATTTGAAATGCTACAAATCAATGTAAAAAATCATTCAAGCAAATTGAATTTATATATATATATATATATATTTTTTTTTTTTGAATAGAAATTGAATGATAAATTTTATATATATAAAGAAAAAGTCTCAAGATTCTAAATTCTAAATTTGCACCAATTCAAATCCTAAGCCAAGGCACGAAAAAGTGAGGGAGGCTCGGACCGAGGTTCGGAAATTTAAAATTAGCTTCGTACTGAGAAAATGCCCTATACGAGGTTTGGTTCAGAAAGCCGTTAGTCGTCCAAACCTCCAACTTTGGCTTTAGTTTGATTTTGCGCCTCTCTCTTTCTCTCAAAAGCAAATAACAAAATTAGGGTTTTTGTTCTCTTTTAGCATCTTCAGTGATTCCAATTTTTAATTTTCAATCACCGGTACTATTAGTGTCATCATTTTTAACTAGGGTTTCTCCGTTTTCCCGGTGTAAAATCAAATCTTTTGATCACCAAAATCTGGTTCTTTTGATTCTACTAACAAAAGGGTATGATGAAAGGTGAAAGAATGGCGAAAAGATCGACTCTTGGTAGCATAATGAGGAAGAGGCTGTCTGATATCACCAACTCCCCATCGCAGCACAAAGTTTTGAACTTGACTCATGAAGACAAAGCACCCTCACAGGTTCCTCCTTCCACAGAGGATGTCATTAATCAACTCATCAAGGTATAATTCTATCTCTGCGTTTTTAATTTCTCTCATCTTTGTGTTGAATTAAATGATGGTGGATTTGCATTATCTTAATTGTTTTGAATATGTGAACCAGGAAAAGATGACGTTGATGAAACTTATTGAAGAGAGAAAGTATCCTTTCGTTGTTCTATGTCTTTCATGTCTTTAGTTTTTAATTCAATTTCTTTTGTCATCAGCTTTTAGGCCACAAGAAAAGAAAGTGGGGTTTTCTTAATTTTGATTATCAGTAAAATCATTGAATTGAGTGGAAATGAGTTGCAGAATCTGAGAATCAACCTTCAGAAATTGCAGTTGCAGAATTGGAATCTTGCTCAAACTAACAGCCAGTATCTAGCGGTTTGTTTGAGTTTACCTGTTATTTATGAGTGTGATCTCATTTGTCGTATTATCTGACTTTTAGTGATACGCTGACTCTGATCTTCATATTTTACAGGAGCTGAATTTAGGAAGAGAAAAGGTATGTGCATTGCTTTCCTAACTTTTGCCTGGATACCAGTCCTTTGAATTCAAATTAGGTTTCTTGCTTCCATTCTCTATCTGATTTCGAAAATTTTGTAATGCTCATTCAGCTGAAAGCACTACAGCATGAACTCGCTTGCAAGGATGCTTTACTTAAAGCGAAGAATATTGAAAAACAGGTTAGCTTTTATCATGTATCTATTATCAGAATATTGTTGAACTTGACATGTGCTTTATAAACTTATAAGGTGGGAAATCTATAATCCACTCTATGCTAAGGCTAACTTTCATAGACAGATTGTAGCATAAACCTCTTAGCATTGCTAAGTTAGTCAAAGGAATTAGTTACTGTTTGGTGAACTTGCAAGCTCTGAAAAATTCTATAAATATTGTTAGTGGTGACATCCATTCTTGATAAGTTTCTTCACTGTAATCTATCATTAAAGAAAGAAGAAAGTACTGCTGAATCAAGCATGAAAGTCAATGTTGAACCCAACACTCTTATTAAAGTTGACATTTAGATGACATGTCTTCTGCCTGGGACAGAAAATCTCGACACTTTATCCTTCAAAGTTTTTGTATCCTTGTGTGAACAAGTGTATGATTTGTAGTTCTATACAGGTACTCAAAGCATAGAGGAGCTCAACTTTCTCTAGAAATGATGCCTTCAGCAAATCCATGCTCTCAACTAAATGTGATCTTGTAGAGCACATAATCAATTAAGTTGGATTCTCTAAACAGTTTCTGCATGCCATTGTTGGATTGAGCTTTCATTATTATTTTTTCTAAAAGTTACCTGTGCTTTATTATGTGTAATATACCTAATACAGCTTTGACAGAACCATGGTATTTTAGGGACAAGGACATTCATAGAATATCTGTTAATTTGGTCATTTTAAGTACAATTTTTTCTTTTGTCGCACAGATTGTGTTTGGTTTCCAGCATGACTGCAACACTAACTTTCTGTTTCTATATGGTCTCAAGTCAGTTTACCCTCTGAGGTCTCAAGTCACACACATATACAACAATAAGTGACTACCTATACTGTTAACGAAGATAATTTCAGCTGCTAATGCAAGTAAATAATACAGGATTCAAGCTAGGCTAGAAAGAACATCTTCAAATGAAGCCTTTATGTCAATTGTTGCACTTCAAGAACATTACGTTTGATTATCAATTAATTCCTCCCTTTTTTTTTTCCTTTTTCTTTTTTTTTTTTTTTACCAAAGTAATTTGTTCTATATGTCTGCTAATTTAGAAAAGACAACTTAGAAAAGAACATAATGTTTGATTATCAAACAATTCCCCTTTCCTTTTGAAGGGAAAAAAGGATATGAACTGTGAAAATGCTGGCTCCCAGGTGTCCAAGGTAATTTTCTTGGTTATATGTTGTCCACTATATAATTTGAACTAATCACAGTTTCAAAGAATTTTCTCACTCAAACTTCTCTGACTTTGCTGCAGGAAGTAGAGAAGGTGGCAGTAGAAGGTTTGCCTAATGCTAATGACAATGACAAACCTTCTACTCGCAATAGAAGGCGTACAGCAAGAAGTAAATGTAATTGTTAGGACATAAAATTTGCTCATCTGGATTTTAGGACTTTCTTTCTATTTCTCTCTCTCTTATTTGTTTACTTGATGATGTATGTAGCTATGGGTCCTTCTACCACACCACGACAAGCTGCAGAGAAAGATAAAATTGAAAATAAAAGGTGCACTGACACATTTACTGTTTTAAAGCTTTGCAAATTACAATACTGCGTTACTTGTACATGGCAAACCTGCTTTAGATGGTGCAGCATCATTTTCATACCATTGGCTAACATCTTTTTCAATATGTATATTATAGGTCACAAGTTGCAATATCTGACATTGCTTGTCATGTTAGAGCTGAAAAGGGCTTGCTAATTTTTCCGCATTGTGAATTTGCTTCAAGCTTAATTTTTTGTTGAGATTCTCCTATTTTCTCGTATCTCGTATTTTTAACTGTCTTGTTACAAACATACATGCCTGCATGATTTTCTCATTCTGTAAATGTTGAGATACTTTGTTTTATTGTTGTTCATTTTGGCGTGTATTTATACTTTTCTTTATCTTTCCCGCTCTTCCAAGATGGAAAAGCGAATTAAGTACAAGTTTACTTTCCCTTTTCGCAGACGTTGTTTGAGAAGGCAATCTGCTAGGTTCCAATCCCAAGAGCGAGGACCTGCAGAGAACTTGTTTGAGATTGAAGACACTAAAATGCCCGACACTCTTCCACCTAGTGATCCAATGCATGAAGATGTTTCAACTCCAGCGGCTTCATCAACTGCAAATAAAGAAACTTGTATCTCAAGAAATGGAACACAAAGATCTTCAATGGGAAGACCATCACGCAGGGCAGCTGAAAAGGTACAATCCTACAAAGAAGTACCTCTCAATGTTAAAATGAGGAGAAGTGAGTAAAAAGAACCTTGTTTGTGCCATTGTAACCTTGTGATATTCTTGTAACATTATTGTGATAATTGGGTTTGTTATTGTAATGCAAAGTTGGTATGCAATATCTAAAAGAGTTTATGTTGACCACCTCATTCATTGTGCTGGTCATTAACAATTTACACAGTTCTGGTCATTTCTTTCTTCCTTCTTTCAGATATATATATATATATATATTTTGTATAATTAGCCATTCTCAACACTGTTATTGTCACAACCATCTTTGCTTCACTAGTTTTCTTTCCTTATATCTTATAGTTGCCAAAGATTTTATTTTCACTTTGTTTATAGTCTCATTAGATTTGTTCTTTAATTTACAAATTTCTACTATAACTTTTATGAAGTATTATTGTGATAGTTCATTTGAGTTACCTTGAAACATTTGATATTATCCCAATTATTAGAATATCATATCATGTGATTTGATCATCTCGAACACCGATGCAAGCTTAGTGCAGTAATAAGATCAAGGAAAATATTCGATATCAATAGCTAGACCACTTATATTAATTAAGTTTGATTGTTATATCCAAGTGAGTTGAACTGAGGATATTTGAGTTTATAAATTGCTATGCAATTACTTTTATGATTATAGAAACACTTATTTGGTTATATTCTCTCTTATAAATGTTGGTTAAAACATAAGGACTCTGCATACTTGTTTGTATCCCAACCTACCTGTCTTTTCATTTTCTTTTGTTTTAAATTTATAAATTGTTTTAAAACATTGTAGCATTAACTTGTGCAAAACTAAATCTAGAACAACGTGAATAATTTATTTATTTATACTCTAAACGTTATATATGGTGTAATAATTTTAATCATACTGAATGAGTGTTTTCTACCATTATATTATACTGGATGAAGGCAATGTGAAATGATTTATTGAATATTATTAGATTTGTATGGTAGTAATGACCCGTTTCATATATAAGGAAAATGCTAACAAAAAGTGAAATGTACTTATGCACAAATTTTAGTCCAGTCATGGCAAGTGATGTGAAACGTTTGTGTGGCCAAATTTTAGTGCATGAACCAAGTTAGTCAAGCCAACTTGCATGTAATGTTGTCTTTTTTTTTTGAAACTGAACATTCATGTAATGTTGTTTTCATATTTCTTTCGTTGTATTTGTGAACAAGACAATTTCGGTGCTCAAACTTTGTCCAACAGGCTGGTCAATTTGAGGCTTTCGTGTTTACATACACAAGAGCCCAACCCATTTAGGTCTAGGTAATTTATATATATATATATATATATATATGTAACAAAAACAAAATTAGACGGCAAAGCAGAAGTTAGTACTAATTAAAAAAAATGAATATCATTATTATACTCTATATTCTTGTTATTTTTCAAATTTTGGAGGTGATGGATGGAAAAACTATTTCAAAATATTTTAGATATTTTAAAAATATTGGAGATATTCTTCATATATCAATAATTTTTTTTTTTTTTTTTGTAAATATCTACCCTCTATATTGTCACCGAAATTAAAATATACTTTTTTTTTTTGTAATACAGAACTATACTTTGTTGGTACTAATTATGTAGCATAAAAAAAATAAAAAAAAAAACTTAGAATGGAAAACAAAAACTACGAAGAAGAGGCTGATTGGGAGAGGAAGATTAAATGTAGGGAAAACTAATCACATCTTATTTTTAAGATAAAAGTTGGACTTGAACCCTTAATTTTAAAATGTTCAACTATTTCTACTAAAAGCTAGTGTATAAACACTATTACATACTAAACACTATTTTAACATATTTTATTCTTTACAAGCCAAACGCTACTAATGGAAGTATTTTTACATCTTTTATTCTTCACAAGCTAAACACTAATTTTTGGAGTCATATTCTTAATCATTTATGGCATCTAAATTCGGTGTAGTATTTCTAGACTTTGTATCCCTATAGTTCACAAATTCAGAATTACACAAAGACACATGATGTCTAATCAAGCAAGCAAGCTATGTTCAATGAACATTCCAAATTTCAATTCAAAAAATGTGATTTAGTGATTAAATACCGAAATTGTTGTTCCATGTGAGTAGATCTTATTAGTCAAAATCAATAATCAAAAAATTTTGCTCGGTATCTCTAGATGTTCATTTAAATTCTTTCACATAATAAGATCATCTAGTTGTAGTACACAAAACCGTGTGGGGCCAAATACTTTGATAAAAAAATTTTGCTGTTTGAAAGAATGATGCCTATCAATATCATTTCCCTCAAATCCAATTATCAAATCACACCCAACAAATCCAGTTTGTTAACAGCCTTAATCTTTGTCTTGGACCAGCCGAATCCTCTTTAAGATCTCACTTTTATTGTTTAAAAAACAAATTTTACAAGGTCTCAAAACAGTTTAATAATGATATGTACATCTATTTTGTAAACTGGTTTATAATGTTGTATTCCATATTAGTATATTTTTAATTGTTCTTTCTTTTTTCATGTTGCATTTAATTTTTTTGAAGAAAAGACATCCCAAATTAATTCGATATGATAGGTTAATTTCTTGTAATAAACTTTATAGTTTGGTGATGAAAAAGATGAGGTTTTTTTTTTTTTTTTTTTTTTTTCGAAATAAAAAAAAAAAAAGGATATGGTTTTGTTATAATCTAAATGATGTATTTTAAAAATACAGGTGTCCTTTTAACAATTCAATCTCATAAATGTAAATCACTTCTATTTTATGTTCACATTTATATAACGGGATATATTTAAATATAGAAATCTTGCTTTTAACAGTTCAATCTCATAAAATATAAAATCAACTTTATATATTTCACATTCCAACTTGTAAGTCACGTTAGTGAATTTCCTTATAAACTACAGCAAAAACCTTTTTCTCTCTCATTCTCTATGACATTAAAAAGCTCATATGTGGAGTTAAAAGAAGATGGTATTTATCTTGCATTTCAAATGAGAAAGCCAATTCATTCGAACAAAAAAAAAAAAAGAGAGAGAGAAATTTAAGATAATTTTATATATCTACTAACGAATATCACGATCCAATAAATTAGTCTTTTTGGTTATTAGACTTTCAACTATTATATATACACTATTTCTCAAAAACATATAAAGAGTAACGGTATTTGCACCCTACAATCCGACTAAATTAATGTACACCTCTTTTATAAATACACCCAATTGAAGATTGTTTTAAAAATTTATATTTTATAATTATGACTCATTCATTATAAAAATATATTTTTTAATCAAATTATATTATATATTTGTAAATAATATGTGTATATTTTTTAAATAAGTTAGGATTCAATGGCGTGCGCACTTATAAAGAGGTTTACATAGAGTTTTAATGGGTGTAAGTACCCATTCTTATTGAGAACAATAATTACAAGAATATAACATTGTATGAAAGCTTTTAACAAACAACAATTATAAAATTTAGTATCAAAGTCTTTAACAAACGCCATAATGAATGTAGATCAAGTTTATCAAATAACAACTCAAAAAGGAAAAAAGAAATTAACTAATTAGACATGGGATTTCATTTCCTTCTACATAATTAGACTTTGCCATGTTTATAAAATCACTTAAAACCACTCTACAGCATCACTTAATTATTATATATTATTTATTTATTTTTAGTAAATAGTAATGCTTAACTATTTTTTGGTATGGATTGATAATGAAAATCAATCATCTTAAAAAATATTTTTGACTACTTTACTAATTAGATAACGTTATCTAACCATTATAACTATTAAATTGATTTCAATAAATATTCTTATAATCAATCTAATGAATATAAATAAATAATAACGCTATCCAATCTAATCTATAAAGTAATCAATCATTTTAAAAAGAGAAAGTATATATATATAGATATAAGTTTATATTTATTGTAATAGTAGGGTCGTGAGGTTTAGACATAGATCTTAGTACAGATCCCAATAGACAAGGAAACATCTTTTCATGTAAAAAAAAAAAAAGAAGGAACGAAAGAGTAACACGTGGCTCGATCCAACTAACTTCAACTAAAAATCAACGCAACCCCCTCACATGCCAAAAAAAAACATACAACATAGTAAACGGACAAAATGGGCCGTCGTTTTATCAGACTCTTTTTTTCTCTTTTCTTTTTTATTTAGGCCCGTAACCGCGTGACAGTCACAGACTGGTTTCATTTATTTTCAAAATCAAAATTAATACTATATTCATTGTATTCATACATTATTTTATAGTCATACATTATAGATTATAGATTATAGATATCATGAAGTCATCTTTATTTTTTCTTTGTCAGACTCTCCCGTCGGATACGTTTATTTATTTATTTTATTCAATTTAAACTATCATGGCACCTTTTGTGTCTCTCCATATTATTCCACCTTGGTTTCTAGAATTTTTTTATTACTCTTGCTTGATCTAGTAAACACATACTTTACCAAGTTTAACATTGAATTTTTGTTGATTAATTAGGGTTTTTTATTGGTTTTACTTAAATAAAAATATACTTGAGTTTTTTATGTTGTTTTATTGGAATTATTTGGGGATCGAATTTCTTACCACTGTAAGGTAAGTAATTCAAAAAAAAAAAAATTATTATTATTATTATTTTAAAAATATAACAATTAATTCTGAATTTGAATAAAGGAAGTACAATTTTTTAATCCACAATCTTAATGATACTTTATATATGTGTGTATATTTATAAAGTAATAATTTAGTTTTTTTATAATTAAATCTTAATTCAATGAAAATATCCCAACACGCAAATTAAAGTCCCAACCTAAAGAAAGTGAAGGTACATGTAATTTGATAAACCATCACTTCAGTTAACGAACTCTATGCTGATTAATAATTAATATATATACAGTATCATCAATTGCACTCCAATCACTTCACACAAAATTTAATGATTGAATCTATGTCCCTAAATCCAAAATAATGGAGAATATCACTTGGTTTTTTAACACTTCTTTTTTTTTTTTTTTAAATTCCTGTCATGTAACACCAACCAATAGATTTCATTATTTTTACTGTTATTTAAATTTAATTGATCTTTTTAATGATATATATATATATATAAAATCAGTGCGTTTAAACTATAAATTATTAGGATCGTTAATATCAATTTATTCATTATATTCTTTTTTCTAAAAACAGTTATCGATCTTGTTTAATTTAAATGTAATGAACGACTAAGATTAATTATTTTAATAATTTAAAAATTAAAACGCACTAGCCATAAAATATTTTATATATATGTATATATACCAATTTATTATGTGATTTTGTTACAAACAAATTCCAATAATTTAAATTTTTATTAAATATCCCTTCTCAATTTCTTAAAAATTCTCCAATATAATGCATGCATTAAGAACCTGCTTTGGATGTGTGGTTTGGTGGTAGAAAAAATTTTATTCAACTAAATATTGTTTAGGTTTAAAATACTGTATCACAAGTGGCTTTAAAACAAAATAACCCACTTTCGATATCTCTTAAACCATTCCTTTTGCAAACTAGTAAATGTGATCCTTCCATAATTTATGAAACTCACTTAAACTACATCGATTTTATTTCTTACTTCACATTTACATATATATATATATAATGTTCAATTTTTAAAATTGATAAAACATCACACATCAATGAAATCACGATAAATTACAAAACCTTGACAATCATAATCATAAACTTAGCATTCAATGATACAAATTTAACGTATCAAATAAAATTTTACCTTAATAAGTTATATCAAGTTTGTAGATAACATTAGCAAATTAATCTTATTAAGGTATGGTTGTTATTCATGATTGAATGGGACTAGACAAGCCTTTTGTCCGAATCCCATGTTTGTTTTGTCCAATCTCATATTCGTTGAGAATATAAGATTGAAGAAAATATAATCACATCTCCTCTTTTATTCCAGTAGAGTGGGATAAATTAGTCCACCCAAAATAGCGGGATCAATTAGTCTCCTCTCATATCTCTTTCTTATTTTATTTTAATTATTTATTATTTTAAAAATTAATTTAATATATGTTATTAATAATTCGATCCTAACAACACCAATCATTTCTATCCTATCCAGTTTAATTTCATTTTTTAAAAGTAATTGAATCTAATCGTGTATAGTAAATGCATGTAGAGTAAATGAGTAATAGGAAGGGGAGTCGGGGAATATTAAAATTGAGAGATGGTTAGAACTTTAACTTTAGTGTAACGACCGCTTGGGATTCCAAAGACTCGAGAGAACGTGACATGATTTGAGAGATTGGAATTGACATTGACGACCCACCTAAAGACTCGAGAGGCACTCACTGTGACCGTGACCCATTTTTTTAATTTTTATTTTTTTATAATATTCTCCACTCCCTCCTTTTTTTTTCAATAATTTTTTTTTTCTTTTTTTCTTGGTGGGCCCACGCGCTTAACAAAGTTGTCATCCATGATTTTCCCCGACAGCTATTAGCCGTTGCGACCCCACATTTTTGTAGACTTAATCAGCCTCTGCACCGTCTGATCTTGATTGATTTTCAAAACTCAATCTAGGCATGTATAGGTATATTCCAATTTCTCCCTCTGATTTGATGCAATATTGTGGTTATGTGTGATTAAATCGTGTGTGTTTTTTTTTTTTTTATTCCTGATTTAAAAATCTCTTTGATTTGATTTGCATCAGGCTTGTAGGTTGTTGTTTTAAGTAAAGTGTTAAACCTGAAGTAGCTGTCATGTACTGAAATTGTGTGATTAATTTGGTGCCCGATGAACCCCAAAAAAGACATCACATTGTTAAGATTTTGGTGGGCAACAAAACGGGTCACATGAATACATAAATCATAAATGTGGTTGGTATGTATTATAGGTAACATAAATTTTGCTTGTGTGGGTGGTAGGGGTATTTTCTTTCTCTGTTGGTACCTAAAATTATTTTTTATGACATTTTAAAATTCCTTTTTATGACAATTTATTTCGAGTCAAACTATTGCTGATTACTGTTTTAAGCAGGTGATTACAGTAGTAGTACGTTAAAGTTCACAAATTGTTTCTCTCAATTGCAAAATTCATATTCGATTTTTAAGAGTTGATTCGTTTTCAAATTTTAATTCATATTAAAAATATAATAGTAAAAAAAGTAGATTTATATAGCAATAACCTAATCTCAGCAACATAAAAACTATAATTTTTTTTTTAAAAAAAAAAAACCTACAATATGAAAGCTAATGTTGAGAACACAATTTTTTATGTGAGCATCAAATTTCTTCCTAAAACTTTAATTCTACCAGATTTACCAACTAAATTAGTTAACACATAGTTATTTATGTGAGTACAAAATTTTAACTCAAGACCCTTATTCTATGAGATTTACCAACTAATTAAGTAAACACACACACACAATTCTTATGTGAGCCTGAAAATTTCTTCTTAAGACCTCTTATTCTACAATTTTGTGGAATAAGTTAGTTAGTATCCATATTTAATTGAATAGGTTCAGGATGAGACTATTAGGATTATTATTATTACTATTACTACTACAATTAATTTGAAAGTTTACAGAGGAGTATACTACTTGAACCTATAATTTCAATAGTGTATGTATGAAGGATATATCATTAGACAAACTTCATTCTATCCTTATAAGATAAATTGAACTGAACAAGAGGAGGATACTATTCGAACCTATAACCTTAATGGTGTACGTGCAACAGACACACCACTAAACCAACCTAATCATTTTATCCATCCATGTACAATAGATCAAATTAAACAAGTTAAAGATTTCCATAGATATCAAATTATGTATAATATGAAATGGATATAACTTGAAATCAAGTGAAAAAACTATGTATCCATGGATATATGAAGTTCACCTGCTTATATGATTAATATGGTTATAATCTATATGTGATTTCTTATTGGTAAGTAGATATTTTAGTTATGTCTATATCATTATTTTAAATAATTGTTTGTAAAAAATCAATTATAAATCAAATGGTCTAAACCCTTGATTTGATTGTAGGTCTCTTATATGATTATAGGATTCCAAACTTAAGAGATTTCAACAATTGAGCTAAGTAACATCCATGAATTCATGATTATTCAATAAACTATCACAAACTTGACTTTTATAACTACTACTATATTAGTAATTTGGAATTTATAGCACTCAAATAGTTTGGGAACAAAAATACTCGCTACAAAACCCATAAAATTCAAAATGGAGAAATAAAGAGTTAAAAGTTAGAGAGAGAAATGAATTGACTTTGATGATTGTTACAAGTAAAAATGTCGTACGAAGGTCAACTGCAACCTCGGCAGGCGAACCACTTATCCGTACGGATGTTGGTCTAGATTAACCATCACAACTAAACCTGCGAAACAAGTAAAAGCCTTTGTCAAGGTAGTTCGAAGTTTGTTTCCAAAAACACCCTCTGATGCTTAAGTTAGTTTATCTATTTAAAACTGGTTTATCTTACTAAAAGTTGATCCTAAATCACTCTGAATGAATAATGAATTGAAAAATTGTCTTTTATAAAGGGATAGGATCTACTTTCCAGGTATCGCAATACATGCAAGGTTCTTTGCCACTTGTCGCTTGAATCGACTTCGTGCTAATAGATGTTTGGTGCATGTTAGACATTTGTCATCGATTCAATAAAATAGTCTCCCACTACGGTTTATGGTTATTCTGAAGGTTAGCATTTCTTACTCTCAATGATGAATTACTTTGCATACCGCAATGTAATTAACGTCACCTTCACCTGAAGTTCGCATAATGAGTCATATGTCATGTTCCTATATGCTAATGTGTCCAGTTTTCATTGATCATATCTTGCACCCATACATTGACAATGATGAAGGTTTTGATGACGATTAACACCATTGACAAAGGTCAAAAATACTATAAAAAATAGAGAAATGTGAAAATGAAGGTTGAATTGTTTAAAGTTGCTAATATGGTAGAATACGGTTTATGGTTATTCTGAAGGTTAGCATTTCTTACTCTCAATGATGAATTACTTTGCATACCGCAATGTAATTAACGTCACCTTCACCTGAAGTTCGCATAATGAGTCATATGTCATGTTCCTATATGCTAATGTGTCCAGTTTTCATTGATCATATCTTGCACCCATACATTGACAATGATGAAGGTTTTGATGACGATTAACACCATTGACAAAGGTCAAAAATACTATAAAAAATAGAGAAATGTGAAAATGAAGGTTGAATTGTTTAAAGTTGCTAATATGGTAGAATGAATTTTGTTCTTCTTATCGAGCTGATTCCAACAACATATTATAGGCCTATATCCAACATCACATGCCCTCTCTAAGGCCTTTCGATAAATCAATCATGAAATATTTTCCGATCAAAGAAATTGAACCACGAACAGAGAAGATAGTTTACAATGAAGAAAAAAAAAAGAAGAAGAAGATCAAGGATAACAAAAAAGGTTGCATATTGCGAACAGAAAAAATAAATTACAAATAATGAAAATAGTTCATAATAAAAGAAATTCACAATCAAAGATTTTTTTTTTTTTTTTTTATCACTTAATGCATGTTTTCAACTTAAAAAACTATCGATAGTATCCTACATCAATCACAAAATAGTTCATAATCAAAGAAAATAGACTATGAATAAAAAAAAAAAAAAAAGATTACGAACTACATAAATAGTTTACAATCAAAGAAAATTAACCGAGGATAAAAAACATTCACAATCAAAGAAAACTTTGTGACCACCTAATGACCTAGATGATTTTTTAGTGTGAAAGATATTTTTGGTACAATCAACAACAAAGAGGCTTAAAAGTAAGATTAATCTTTAAAATTGCTTAAGAATTAGTGTTTTCATATAGTTAGATGAATGCAAGTTTAAATCTTTAACAATGAAATTATTCTGAAATCAAGTAATAGATCTAATGATTTTGAATACACAAACTAAAATTCCAAATTTGAGTTGTTAACATCAAGTGCAAATGAGATTCATAGAGAGAAAGTGAGAATTGAGAGAAATGAGACATAATTAATAAAAGTGAAAGAAACAATATTAATTGAAAGAATTTTGCTAACTTGTTAGTTGGATAAAGTTATATCCATTAATAACAACTCTTGCATTGGTTGTAAGGGTGATTATTAAAGAATATCTAAATGTTGTTATTAATGGACAACCTTACCAAACCAATAGGATGGTTAAACCCTTCAACTTATTAAAGTATGTAATGACATTCCTCAAATAGGCACCACGTTTAGTGTCATTTACCCCATTATCTCTTATCTCATATTAAACATGTCAAGTATTCACCAATCATCAAAACAAGAACTACATCATTACACCTCAAATACAAAGACAATACACAAGAATCCATCATAAAGAGGATAAATTTAGATACAACAAACTCTTTTTCTTTTTTTACGTAAACAAACAAAGGTAAAATGAATAAATTATAAACCTTATTGTAGTAAAAAGTGTAGGAGTCAAAGGAATAAATTATGTTCCTTAGAGGTAGCTTTTGCTAGATCAGTTTCTTCTTTAACTGTCACAAAAGAAATTCGTTAGTTTCTTTTGAATAACCGTTAAGTTTCTTTATTGAGTACTTAATTCATTGTAACTTTAAGACTCTCACCTTTGATGTGCAACCTCTTAAAATTATAATCATCATACAACTTGTAGAAAAAGAACCCATTTTTTTACTACATCCATTGCTTCCTCAGACTTCTTTGTTGCCGCCATAAATGGTATAATGAAAATCACTTCCAAAAGGGTTACATGGCTTCCTATTTTAACAAACAATGAAATTAATATAAACAATATAACAATCATGAAACTCGAATTTGGCCGACCATATATACCACAAATTGCACCCTCAATCTCCAACATTAATGGAGAACCTAAATTGTTTTTGTCTTCAGTGTTGGGGATATACAATAGCAATCGGATGTCTTGCATGCTTCTTGTGATTCTTAATCAATTATATATGATTTTAAATATTGGTTGTAGTGTACGAATTGTTTCATACTTCGTAGGTAAGAAAGGGTTTCTTAAAAAAGAGATAAACACAGATGACTTTTTTTTAATATCTATATATATTTGCAACATATTTTAACAATTAATATCAAAGAAGTCACATTTTGAAACTATTGAAGTCTATTAGGGTTCAGCCCTCGTATACTATAAAAAAGATGTTGAAAATAAATTATTCTGATATAAAGAAACTTAAAAATTCTTCGAAATTCTAAAAGAAAAATGTTAAATCTTTTTCTTTAGAGAGAGAGTGTGTGTTAAACTTGTAATCACTTCTAACTACAGACTTGTGTTGTGGATGTTGCCAACCTGATGATACTTGAAGCACCAGGCAGCCGCAGCACACCAGAGATAAATACGATAATGTGGGACCTGGCTTGTTATGTATATCATGAAAATAAATTAAGGTCCCACCAAAGATGCTCAATATTCTAGTATATTTTTATATGAATTTTTTAAGGGTATCAGAAAAAAAAAAAAAAAAAAAAAAAGGGGAATTAAATACAATCCAATGAATAGTTAGTGTTGGTAAAAGCGATATCCTGTTATGATATTTGTTGTCTGTTTCTTTATGTAAAATGTAACATTCCTTGAGATTTTTGCTTTCATTCAATATATATATATATATATATATATTTGATGTACAGTGAGAGTGAGAAAGAGAACAAGTTGAGGATGATATATGGGTCTAGTCTCGTGTTATATTATATGTGCACCTGAACTTGTCTTTTAATAATTCATTTATTAAGATAATGATTATAATTATTAGTATCATGCCATGTTCTATTATCATTATTATTATGACCACCATCATTATTATTATCTCATAACAATAACATGCCCCTTGACACTAACATATTTTACACTCAAGATTTTAACCGTAATGTCAACGGATAAAAGATTCGGTATAAATCCTAATGGATAGTTTAATGATAAAAAAAATAAATATGATAAAAAAATATGTCAGGCATTTTTAATTTATATAAAGTGTTATTGCTATGCTTAACATGATTAAATATTCGGTTATAAATTTAAACTAACATAAAAAATAATATAGAGTAATGTTAGGAAAGAACATAACATATAAGTTATCAATATTATATTAATTATTATATCATCTCTTGATTTATAAGATGTCGACAATCCACATATAGTATCATTTGGATATGGATCTAGACGAAAAATTTATGAAGCCTAACATTACTCAATAATGAAACAATTCAAAATTAAAAATTAGTTAACACATTATTTGAGATATATAATTTTGGATTGAAATGTTTAGTAAAACACTTACACAAATGTTTAATTAAGTTAACAGGTTGTGTTTGACCCATATATATATATATATATATATATATATTACTGTGATTTATCCCAATTCTTGGAAGATGATATCTGAAAAAGAGAAATGGGACTAGTCACGTATCCAATTTGCATAAATAAATCATATAGTTCATCTTATGGATAAAACTCAAGAATGTAAAATTTGATCAAATTATAGTGCTTAAAAGTTGTTGACCGGATTATTTCCTCTATTATCTGAGCTAGTAGATACTATATATAGAGCATGTGAAAACATAGGAGGGAATTTCTACTAGTGGTAATAGAAAACATGGTTAGTTTAACACATTTTTCATGAAATGTGTGTCTGTTGTTGTATAGTGCTTGTAACATACAAACTCATGATTCATGGCAAATTAGTGTCATACAATACATGCCAATAGTGTCACAAATTTGAGGCAGCAGAACTCGTGTTATTCACGATCAAAAGACGTGACATGTTACTAAGTTCGACCAACAATTTCAAACAACATGTTACGAAACACTTCTGCCGTGTAGTACTTGATGTTCTTCTATTGATGACTGTTGATAAAATATAATTTTAGGATGTGTGCCAATTGACATCGAGGAAGTAGGTGTTTAGACTTGAGTCAAACAAGTACAACAAAAATTTACAGCTAGACTCTCAGAATGCATGTAAACGCAACCGTTTTTTTATAGTAAATCTTGTAGGCATAGCATCCACTAAATTCATTAAATTCTTCTTACATGTGTATGCTATAACTTTGTCTTTTAAGGAACGGAAAATTTAACCTTCAGACCTCAACATTTGATAGTAATATCAATGGTTAAACTAAAGACGGCCTTCCAAGAGTCATGACATTCCTTCCCTAAAAAAACTTTAAAATATCCTTTAGAAAGTTATATATTTATTATTTAATCTTACAAATTACTTATTTTGATCACTAAAATTTGTATTTTAATATTTTAACATCCAAACACACTTTTCTAGTTTGTAATTCGGTTACAATCCGTTAAATTTTCATAATTGATTTCTTATATCTATATTTTTAAAAGAGGTGTATATGTTGGTGGATAACTTTATAATAAAAAACCAAAAAAAACTTGTCCATTGGATTATAACATTAATTGGTATATAACACCCTTCTTTCGTATTTTATGTTTTCAATGTGCAATCTATCACATCTTCATTGATTTTACATATGAAACTCTCTATCAATGACAACCATGAAATATATCTTATTAGTTGGCTAAAGTTACTCACCAATAATAATCACTTAAATTGGTTGTAAGAATAATTAAAAAAGAATATTCAAGTACTTGTTATTGATGGATAATATTAAATAATTAATAAAGTAACACAATCCTTCAATGATACATCTTTATTCGTAGTTTCCCAGAAATGAGAAAAAAGAAAAAGGGAGGGAAAACATGAAAAAGGTAGTAGGGCTGGGTTTGGGAGGGGAAGCGTAGAAGAGGTTGGAATGAATAATGATGCTTAAAATTGCCGTTTGGTAATGGGGTAGGGCATATAATATGCAGGTTAATATGAAAAAGGTTAAAAACATGATTCCAAAGTTAATGAGACATTGTTGTTTGATGGGACATAAAGTCACGGCGCCCATTTTATTCCCTTTGAATTTTGGGTTTTCTCTCCTTTTTCCAAAGTTATTAAAACTACAAACCCACTATTACTCCTAGTACTACCCTTGATTTACTTTCTTAATCATTCTATATCAACCAATCAACCACTAACCACAATTATATTGATTTTGGGATTGTTGTTCGTTTGTGCAAGACAGTTGTTGCTCACCCTACAGGTGTCCAATCTAAAAATGGGTATTTGGCATTTCTTGGTAATTTAAATAATCCAATCTGCCTTAATTTTGAGGTTAATTATCATAAACTCTTTCAATATTCTTTCTTAATGTTTGGGGAAAACATATTTATAGATAGCTAATTTTGTTTTGTTTTGTTTTGTTTTGTTTTTTTTCTGTTGTCCACACACTGTTTGTACTTTGTGATAAATTTCAAGAAAGTTTCGGACATGTTTTTAAAAAAGGTTCTAAATTTCCAATGATTTTAAGTATTCAAAGAAAATTTTTACAATCTTTCAAAAAAAAAATAAAAATTACAAAAGTGATAACTATATGCGTAAAATTTATTATGGATGTTGGAACTATCTAATTGTGTATATAATTGAAATAGGTTTTGATGGTTTCAAAATTCATCACAAATATGTTTTTAGATTAGAGAAATTTTTGAAAAAGACCAGAGGGTATTTGAAAATTTTAATATATTTTAGATATTTATAGAAGTGTTACTTTCAAGTGGGGGATCTCAATTTGTGCCAATGTAAATTACATGTTAAATCGATACAAATTGGGATTACATACCGAAAAGTGTGCAAAAATTCCACTACTTACATAATTTTTATTTAAAAAAAGTCTTGAACAAATTAATTTCAAATTATTGTATCTACTCAAATTTCAACCAAAACACAATAAAAAGAAGGAAATGAACCAATAAAAATGAAAAAAAAAAGTTTATAATGTGCAAGAGAGTCATGAGTTAGTCAAATGGAAGGCTAGTTCCTTCTAACAATGAGGACTTTATTGTTCAAAAAGGGGTCCATCACCTTTCCTTGGGAGAACGCTGGTGGGAAAGTTTGGTTACCAGCTCCTTTTTCTGACCAATAAAAACCTCACCATTGACCCTCTTAAAACCATGAACATCACCTTCAACACATTTTAGTATTAGTTATCTATTACCCTGTCTCTATGAAACATTGTATTGGCACATGCAAACATTCTACAAGTCAACAATGAGTGCCATGAGATGTTCATGTTTGTCATCCATAGTTTTCCATCTTATTTCCCCTAAATCTAGTACATACATTGCCTTCTTCTCTAACTCTACTTGGGTAATATGTATATACATATATATAACCGAAGTAAGGTTTTTCTTTGCACCATCAACATTTACAAACTATAATTCAAGAATAAAAATAATAATTTACAAATGAAACATGCGAACTATGGTCTTTTTCAATCCTTTGTTCACGAATATTATAGTGTTAAAATAATTTATTTTAGTTTTTCAGTACTAATTTCAAGACCCATATTTTTTCAGTGTTAAAAAAACACTAATTCAAATATGATCATGTTGGTAAACATATCGTCTCTTATCCTGATCCAATAAACTTGAGTTAGAAAAAAGAAAATTACAATTTCTACTCTCAAAAGATGAATTTTCTACAACTTAACGTATGAAAGAGAAAAAAAGAATACCTCCAAATGTACCAAACTCTTTACTTAATCATTTTAACTTATAGTTGCAATTTCAAGATATGGTGATCTCCATCCCTATAATTTCAAGATGGATCCCAGTATTTTCAAAGTTTATAACTTTCTTCAAGTCAATACAAAGTTTATAGCTTTTTTCGTGAGCCACATGCTATATATATTATAAAACCAAAAATTAAAAACATAAACAAAAACAAAGCATTGGTCTCTAGGATTAATTGGCATATTAGCATACTAAGTAATCAGCCGAATAAAACAGATTAGACTGAGAAATTATTCTACAATACAAACAAACAGAAAATATGAAAAAGATGGGAGACCAGACACCGCAGTAGATTATTCAAAGAAGAGTTTAATTTTTTAAATCGATGTAAACAAAAATTCTCTCGGATTTCCAAGAAAAGTTAAAGAATCCTACCTAATACATGAACTTTTTAAATTATTTTGATATTAATATGACTCATAATATTAAATATTAATTCAAAACACAGAAAAACGTTCAAGATTCTACGAGGCAAACTGTTCAGACACCAACTTAAGTTTGTTTAATACTAATTAATTGTTGTTCAATTAGGAGGAAAGTCAATTATTTTCAGAAAATAGTGACCTGAGCTAGAATTACAAACAATTGTTTTATATATATATATATATATATGAAACTATAAACAATTGTTATATTGTTTTCATGAAGAAATAATTTTTAATTAATTAATAATATAACATGTAGCATGGCATGGCAATAGAAAATTTTCTTTAAGGAATTTAACTTGTGTTATTCTTTATTTTCTTACAAATTATTAAAATGAGAGAGAGAGAGAGAGAGAGGAAAATCTGCTAGCCGTATTTTAATTTTGGTCAGAAACAGAAAACACAGTTTGGATTTTACTGACTATGCAGCCCACGTGCCGCAATATCCTTCCATCTCTTTGTATTTAATGGTATCACAGAAAATTCGCCCTGTCAAAATTTCTTATGTAAAACACTAGTTTTATTATTATTATTATTATTGTTATTGTTGTTAAATTTGCATGAAAAATATAACAGAGTTAAATAGTATGTTGAATGTTATTATAATTTTTTTTTTATTTAATTTTATCTTGAATATGTCAATGTCTTATTGAAACCTACTACTTCTGTCTCTTTTTCACAATCGTATGATTGGGGAAAAGATTATTTTTCCACCATTAATCGTATTACAAAAGTTAAAACTAATCTGTTTTCTTAAATTCTTCATTTTGTTATTACTTCCAAAAAATACAAAAATTCTTTGTTTGGTTTGAAGAATGGAAAAGGCCAAAAAAAAACAAAAAGTGAGAAAACATTCTGAACCATCGTTTTCAAAAAGAAAGAAGTACACACGAAAATTAAGAAGATGAATTCAATTCCTTAATTCATTTTAGTTTACTAAATTTTTGGAATTCTAGAACATAGAAAACATCTAGGGTAGAAATATCAACGGGGGCAAATGGGGATGGGATGAATCCCTATTCTCATTCAAAATAAAAGGTGAGAAAAAATTTCGAACCCTCGTTTTCATAAAGAAAGAAGTATAATCGAAAATTAAGAAAATAAATTTAGTTTGCTAAATTCTTGAAACTCTAGAACATAGTAAACATCTAGGATAGAGATATCAATAGGGATAACGGGTATGTGATGGGTTCCCCTATTTCTGTTCCCCGTGTCCCCCATTTCCCCCATCCCCAATTCACTATATTTAACTCAAAATTAAAGAAAAAAAAAAACATATAACTAAAATCATAATTCACAAAACAAAAAATAATTTCAACAAACTAAATCTACAATATTTTAAAGTATGTAATCTACAATGTTGTATTATAATTACAATATTCTTACATAACTCATGACACATGACAAAAGTTGAATAATATAAAACTATTATATATGATAAAGCCATAAATAAGAGAAATTATTAGAACTAATTTAGTTATTATATATAAATATTTTTTATATTTTTATATTATAATAGGGGATGGGATGGCTTTCCCTATCCCTATTCTTGTTTGGATTCGGAGATGAATTTTCATTCCCATCTTCAATTAGCAAAATCTTCCCCTAGATGCGGATGATGATTTGGGAATTTAGGCTCTTTTAAAAACTCTAATCTAGGGTCAAGCTATATAAACTTCATATATTTTTAATTTTATCGTCTAATTATTTAATTACTCTTACTAAATAATAAAACAAGTGTCCGATTAAAATCCATTTACTTTTCTAAACCATCTAATCTCCCCAACCATTGGATTAAATTGTAAATACTTAACTGTACTTAAGTCAAAGATGTAACATGACATAAGAAAATATCTTCTTTAATTCATTATTATATTAATCACATCGCAAATCTAAAAAAAAATAATAATAATTTAAACAAGGCAGTACAATTATAGTCTAAAAAAATTATAACTTCCAATCTTTATGCCGTCTATAATCTGTCGAATTATGTGGATGTTAAATTCAAAGCAAGTGATTGAATGATATATAGACACACATACACACAAAACACAAATATTTTTCAAGGTGAACATTATAGAAAATTCTCCATAGACAACAAGGGAAGTCGGTAGAAAAAAAATCAAAGTGGGCATGCAAAAATAGTGGTAAAGGAAGAAGTGGGAAAGTTGTTTGTATTATTATGGACACCCCCGCTTTTATCGGGGAAATGTGAACCTATGCCGAAGTTAGTGAGTGATGAGGACTATTAAGAACAGGAATAGCATTACATATCTATGGAATTGGCCTTGTTAGGCTTTTGGCCTTTTCTGCTGCTTAAGAAAAGCAATGGAGCACAAACAGTTTCAACGACTACTAAAGATAACACTGGCAGCAGCTAGCAACTTGTACTTATAAGACCTACTTGAACCCCTAACTCATAAACCCCCCCCCCATTCCATTTCTCTCTCTCTCTCTCTCTCTCTCTTTCTCTCTCTATATTTTTTTTCTCTCTCTTTCTCTCTAAATTTGCTTCTAAGTTGTGGTATGGACAATCAGAGAAATTCCCTTCTCAGCTTTGCTTATTACTTGCAGGGAAAGGTACTACATTTGTTGTGTTATGTGTTATGTGCTTTAATATTGGTATTAAAGGGGTGTGTTTGTTTGTTTTTGCAAATTTGGGGTCTAAAGTTTTGATGAGTTTTGGTTTTTTTGTAGAGTATGGAAGAGCTCAAGAATTCTCTTGTGTACACGACATTGGAGCTAGAGCAGACAAGATTGGCTGCCCAGGAAGAGGTGAGGAAGAGGGATGATCAATTGATGCGCCTCAAAGATCTGCTAGGTAAAGTTACCAGAGAAAGAGATGCTGCTCAGGAGAAATACCAGAGACTTGTCTATGAGAAGATTTTGCTTCAACATAACCAACCACAACAACAACAACTAGTACTACAACATCAACAGCAGCAGCAGCAGCAACAAGCAGCTCCTTTGTCAGGAGTTTCAAGCATTGAAGATGAACCCAGAAGAGGAATTGACTCCAACAATGGCTTCTCATCATCAGATTGTGAAGAAAGCATAGTGTCATCACCAGTCAATGTCATTGAGCCAATACCAGCACCCCAATTGGCTCCACCACCACCACAACCACAACCACAATCCATAGCAGAACCAACAATAGAGCTTGTGCCTGAGAAGCCTTTACCTGAAAAGGGAAAGCTTTTACAGGCAGTAATGAAAGCAGGTCCACTCTTGCAGACCCTCCTTTTAGCAGGACCACTACCTCAATGGAGACACCCTCCTCCACCACTTGAGTCCTTTGAGATCCCTCCAGTTACCATACCATCCCCGCCTCCACCACCACAACTCCTCCACCAGGACTCCGTGGTCAACTTCACCACTGCCTGCAACAACATTCTCAACAACTGTGGTGAAGTCAATAGAAAAAGACTTCTCTCTGATGCCTCTCAGTCTCCTACGGACACCAAGTTCCCAAGGCTCATTCTCCATTGACTAGTCCAAAATACCCCTACTGATTTCATATTTAATATAATTCTATAGATTACTGATGAGGGTGCAAATGACTTTTTGTAAGGCCATTTATGTCACTGAACTAGCTTTTTTTGTACAGAGGTTTGTTCTCAAAAAAAAAAAGTCTACCACCCAGTTTTTTTTTTTTTTTTTTTCCTTTTCTTTTTATTTAACTCATTGGAGACCAAAGAGGGCTTGTTTTGTCATTTCAGTGTTTGTGGAGTCAGAATTTTTGTCTCTTATTTTTTCCCCCTTCACATTGCAGTGGCATGTAATGTAAAATGTAACTTAAAAGAACTAGTTTAGTTGAAGTGAGTGTGTGTGTGTGTGTGTCGAGTAAGTGTGTAGGTGTGGTCTGTCTGGTCGAGTGACATTGAGAGAGTGAAAAAAAATTCAGAATCAAAATTCAAAAGAAGAAAATGGTTAGATGGGTGAGGAGGAGTTGTTGGGTTTGGGAGAGATGGGTGAGGGTAAGGCCAACAACCAGGAGGTCTAAGAGCCCTACTTGTCTGCTAATGTGTGTCCCACAAATCAGAATCAGGATCTACCACTCCTGTTTTTATTATGTGTATCATTATTTTGAGGGAAATTAATTATGATTATTTATTTTTAATCTAATCTTATGTTTCTCCAAATCATTTTTTTCTTTAATCTCTCATTGTTTGATACCAATTCACTAAAGCCTCTTTTGTTAATTGTTTGTTTTTCGTTATCTGCCCCCACTTGGTAATTGTTTATGTTTAATTTGGTGACTACTTTTTAATGTCCATAAACAGGTTAAAAAAGAAAGCAAATAATGTCAGCCTATCACACTGCTTTTAGTGAGGGAGACATTGGTGATAATGTTAGCCTATCACATTGCATTATTCCAGTCATTCGAAACCAATTTACTTGCTAATCTTTTCTTTGCAAATGTCAATGAAAGTTGCACATGTCCATACCCATAGTATTATTGTTTTTTCAGAAACCTCCTATTTTATAATTTCATCTTTTTGTTAATGGGGTAGATGTTACGGATCTTTTGTGACATCTAATTAATTTTTTTTTTTTAAATAATTGTGTCAAGTTATTTATTCTATTTTTTTATGATTTTCAAGAGATTTTGTAAGAATAACTGGGCTTCTTGTGAATGTGCAATTTCAGCAGTCATTTTCATTCACAAGTCTTGACATTCACATAAAGAAGGCACGTGCAGTGTCAACAAGTATCTGTAAATTCCATTGATTTGTGACAGATTTACCAGCCCACACCTTTTTTTTTTTTTTAAATTGCTGAATTATTTACCAACCAACCAAAACTTGAAGCTTGAATTATTTACTAGCTTGTCAACCTCAACTTTTGTTGCCTAGCTGTAAAGATTTTACATAAAGGAAATTTCCTTGGACAAAAGGGTTAATTTTCCATATCTTTCCAATTTTCTTCTAATGAATAAAATCCCGATTAATTCTTGAAATAGTAAGACAGAAAATTTTTTTAAAAAAAAAAATAAATTGAGCATAAAAAAAGATAAGCCTAAAACAACCATCATATATGTGACGTTATTATGGTAGTGACATTAGCTGTTCTCTTTGGTGTTGAGGGAGATTGGAACTCGAAGGAATATCTGCTTCAACTTGAAGTCCTTTGTTTTAAACCTTATTGGTGTTTTAGGCATCAAACAAGCTATGTATATGAAACCCTTGTTGCTTCACTTCTCACTTCCCACATTGGTAATTGTTGCATTTTCAAACGGCTTCTTGCAGACTCATGGGGATATGCCTATTTATTTGACTTGAATACTGATCTATATATGACTTGTCCTTAGAACCCTTAACAAAATCTCTCAGGGATTTTCCTGAACTTCCATTTTACAATCACAGTTTCCTTGTCCCTTAACATCAACAATTAATGAATTAATCAATGAGATTGAGTTAAACTGGGGCAGGTACTAATAAAGGAAGTCATCAACTTTAATTTGTGACACATGATTGTGACAAAACAGAAGAAAAATAAATGCTTCAAAGATGTCATATTACAGAATTATTACCACTTCATTTATGGATTTAACCATCCCTCACTTTCTTTTCTCGTTAGAGAGAAATTAAGATTAAGAGTAAATTGGATTCCAGAAATTTAGAATCACCCCTAGTACCCTACATAGCAGGATAAAATGTGAAGAATGTTATTAGCCCAGTAAGAGCTAAAAAGGGTTTAAAAAATCTACCAGTCTGAAAATTGAATAGACAATGACAGCAATCAGCATTCAAACCCACAAGAAAACTTTGAAGCATATCCAATAATCAGCCATCCCAGAATTGAGCACACGTCTTCTCAACTTCTGAATGATTTCAAAGAAATGTAATCTGTCTAAAAAGCAACAGGTAAAATATATATATATATATATATATATAAGAGTGACAACAATCCCATGATAGAAAATAGACGCAGCTGAAATGTTAGGCTCAAAACAGAAAAACCTGGTCTGGCCTGGTCCACACGGCACAGAGGCTTAGAAAAATAACATGCTAATATTTGACCCAAAACATAGAAAGATAAGACTAGACCACCTAAATACTTGATACTAGATGATGAAGTCTGGTCACATTCACACCCACTTCTCCCTCCTATCACTCTCAGTTTTAAGTGTCCTGACGGACTCCTGCTTTATCGGATACTCAACCTTGACCAATCCTCCAATCCTATACCTCTCTACACAGCCATCTATTTTCTAGCTCGGCCAACTAGAAGTTTCTATAGCTAATTGCTTTAACACGCAACCATAAACAACACCATTACTCGCAAACTATTTGGACTAAAAAACCATGTATGTTTATGTTACAGCCCATATGAGCAATATAAACCATATTTGTTTCTACAAGTGATTGTAAACACAGATACAATTCAAACACTACAAAACTGAATTATGTTATGGTAATCAGGCTATGCGTAAATTTTACGAAAGAATATCCTTGATAGGTCTTTCAGTCTGAAAACTGGTGCTCTGGTCTGTGCGAGTGCTGGTGGGCCAATGCACACCTTGGTAGTGGTTAATACAATAGATTTCATCACAAAGCAATATGGAACCACCGCATGTATGATTATGAGCAATTAGATATATACAAATAAGTTCATTTAGGAAAGAATAACTATATGCATTCTAAATTAAATTTTTCACTAGCTTGTAACTAACTATTTCTTCCACTTACTTCATATTATGAAAAATTTTGTTGAAAAACAACAATAGATCCAACATTAAGCTGAGAATACCGGTTTCTACAATGTCTCCTGCAACTTTCAAGTCTAATAGTGGTGAATAGCTCACATTGCTATGGCTTTTGGGCTCAGAAACAGTTTTAGGTAAATCTATTCTTACATAGATTTGTATCAACAACAATGGCGAACTTTGCATGAAAAATCTCTGAAAAAGGTCAAAATATTGAGAATCAACTCCTCAATCATCTTCGTTGTCATCTTGATTGTTCGAGTTATTATGTTTTTGAGCAGCGTACATCTCAGCAACCTGAGAATAGGCAAAAAAGATGTAAAGTGAAAATTATATTTACAGCTTAAACAATGGAAACATAAATAACCATTTCTAATCTACATCATTTTCTATCCCTCCCCTCTTTTATTCTCCTTTTCATCTTTTCAATTATGTGAATAAATTATTGTGCAACTAGGATTGTTCTTCACCTGCTCAGATGATGAGGCTTGCTCTGGGTACTTATCTTCCCGAACACGAATTAGACGAGGAAACCGAAGAGAAATGCCCTGTTAGAAGAAAAAATCGAAATAACATGAAGTGGAAAATGACAATAGTTTATTTTAAATGAACAGAAAAAGAAGTCAAATTTCATTATTTCATATATGCCTGTGCAGATATAAACATACATACACACACACACACACACACACACAGAGTGGATGAGGGCCAACTTACCCTCATGATCTAACACATGATACCACACAAGTCAGTGCTTACAGCAACCATATCCTTAGTACTTGTAGCTCTACCTCAGATTCTATCCAAAACACTAACCTAAACAGATCAGCGAACTGAATGCCATCAACCTAAATATTACAACCACAAGTAGCTTGTATATAAAACCCCTACAATCCAGCACCAGACTAATCGACAACACAGTTTCTGATATTAAATAACTAAATTTCATTTGTTATAGAAACAATCATTTCAACATGCGTGGTAGACCTATAAACGGTTAAATAGGGACTCAGGTCAAGTAATAAAAAGGAAAAAACATATTGTATGATGGCAGCTGCCTAAAGATGTCTCCCATCGTGGGGACATACATAAGTTGGTTAGAGGGAGTACTGCTACCTCATGTAAAGCCCATTTATTTTTGAAATAAGGAAAGTACAAAACCTAAGACTAAGAATAAAACAAACTAAAATAGAAAAGGAAAAAGGAATAGAAAAGGCTCTAGCATTCCAGTATTAATCAGTGTTTCTTCAACCTTATCAGGATCCACCACGCCAATTGCTGCACGATGAACAGGGCTAATAGTCAAGTCTGCAGCTTTCACTTCCCAAACCTGTAAGAGAGAATTTCCCTTAGTCAAAAGACTGTAAGCAATTTCACATACATGAACCTTGGGGGTCAATCCACCAAGCTTACAACAATCATTTAGATGCATTTGTGAGAATTTGTGCATTTTTCATTGTTCCTGATACTGAGATAGTTATTAAGAAATTATTTTCTCATTATCATTTCACTGCACCTCAATATTTTCTTAAAATGCAAGCATACGACAAAGGACAGAAAATCAAATGAAATCAGATGGCAAGAGAGAAGACTTTAAATTTCTACTCTGAAAAGTCATATAATTCAAGATATTTCTGGGTGTTTATTCCCAATCCAAAAACAAGTTTTCAGAAACTAGGATATTATTTAGATTTTTATATGTAAGTTGGATATGATCTCCCAGAAAACAACACAAATAATTGTTTATTGCTTAACATTTTCAGGTCTTATTTTTTTTTTTTAATTTTTTATTTAAGACACTACCTAAATACTTTTTTGAGAAAGCCCTAACCAAATGTATTCTCATAAGAACTTTTGTATCTCTTATTTCCAAAACAACGAATTGATTGGAAACCAAGCAAGCCTCAATATTTTCATTATGAGCATCAAAAATAGATCAGATAGCAAGACAGAAGACTTAAATGTAGCCATTAAGAAAATGAGCATTGCAAACGACCTATCAGTTCATTGCACGAGACGTGCTATGTATTCCCATTCATAAAATGTCATCCAGACCAATAGGGTCAGTGTTGGGATGTGGAAATTGAAAATATATCGAGCTTATTAAAGAAACAGAAACGTAATTAACAATAAATTATCAACAACACAACAAAAACTCACAATTACAAATAAAGAGGGAAATGGAGACGATTAGAACAGACAAAATGCCAAATTTACCTCAGTGGGCTCAAACCATACATCTGGGTTAATTGTATCTGCATACCGGAAGTATGGCTGCAAATGACATGGATGACAGAATAAGCAAGAGAATCAAGGAAAACCCACAATTTATTATGCAGTTCACTTGGGGAAAAGAAGAACAAAAGAGCAAGAAACAGAAACCTTTGGTTTGGGAATCACTTTGGACCGGAGACTGGAAGAACGTTCTTCTAGCATTGCTTCAGAAAATCCAGTGCCTAACCAGCAAAGCCAAAGTGAGAAAACAAACAGAAAAAGAAATTGGAGGTCAAAAGAACAAAAAATAGTCAGAAGAGAGATCAACTGGCAAAGAAATTAATACGTAGCTATTAAACAATAGCAATGACAAACTTTTGCTCACCTATTTTACAAATACTTTGGAATTCTTCATTATTGCTGTCATAGCATGCCAATAAAAAGGCACCATATACACCTAAGAAGAAATAACACATCATCAATATAAATCAAAGCTTGAAGTTAAACTAGTGTACTAATAACTGTAGCAATTAATAGCCAGACGAACCAAGTGCTGTATCATTTTCTTTTTGTCCTCTTCTTGAGGGTAAACAAAAAAATTTAACACAGGAATGCAATAGAAAAGCACACGCATGCACACATATATCTCTATCAAATCATTCAATTGCAATAACAACTTACCAGTACGTTTTCCACGTCCATGAAAGGCAGCAATTGGTACTAAATCTAACGAGTCTCCAATACTGCAGAACAGAGACAAGAAAAATAAATGAAATCCATATAACTAGAATTTCTATTTAAAAACGAAAGTCCTTACAGCTTACTTCTCAATGTAATCTTTTTTAAGTTTAAGCCAGTTTAGTGACCGCTTTGAAGGTTCATAGGTAGCATCTCGATCCAGTGTTTTGATGATTAAACCCTCACAACTGCAAACTAGGATAAATTATTGACGTAGAAAACAATAGTTTGAATAATATAGAAAGTTAAAAAAATCTTTTAAATTATCTCATTACATCACATGCACATTACAACATTTAAACTACAATAAAATTGAAAAAAGGGCCTTCCATGCCACAAGAATTTTACTTACGGAATCAAGACAAAGTGACAAACCACTTAAATAGATCTACAAGAAGATCTTGAACAGTTCCAAACAGACAGGTATAGAGTAGCCAAGATATTGTGCTCCTCGGAAACTGACATAACCAAAGTTATACTACCTCTTAGAAATTAGTTAAAGGGTTCCACCAAAACCTTGGAGAACTCATGTTTGGGTCAAAGATACATTAGAAAGGGTAAAAAATGAAATTACATTAGAAAATCTTGGAGGATTCTGTGAAGGTTGCATACATTCAATTCCATGACTTACATTTGTCAACAACTCATATAAGAATGAAGCCAACATTTCAATGTACAATTCAACTTAATTAAACTAGAAGGAAAACATCAAGCAATAAATCGTGAATACTAAAATCTCTTCTTCTAATTTAAATAAATGCTTTTGAACAAAGATTCTATGCATAGGTGATCTAAATGCAGCATGGACCATCTAAATACCACACATAAGTAAGACATAAGAGGTCAGTGTCAGGCTTATTCGTTAAATAACACCAAAAGCATGGAATGAATACCTTCCATCAACAGCAGCATCGAGAAACTTTTGTATTTCATCAAGATCATTTGATGTTAAAGTTGTTGCAAACTGAAAAAATCCAGGTTCTTCCTCAAAGGAATCATAAAGTTTCTGCAAGGAGCCAAAGCGGGCAATTGATTTCCGACACATGCATGTTATATAGAATCCAGCTCAGTGGAAAACAAAGGGTTGGGGGGAGAAATCAATCAGCAGATACCCAACATCATAGCCAAAAAGTGCAGAACATTTCACAGGCAAATGTTTTGGATGTACATGTGGAAATTTAAACCTCCAATACTGGAAAAAGTCACCAACAATAAGGATGATCAACCAGGCATGCTCTCTATGGGAAAAAACAATCATTACTCTGATAATAGCATAAGACTACTTATATATAATTAAGCCCCTAAAGGCATTCTCCTCCTCCTCCTCCTCCTCCAAGACTTCAAAATTACTCATATTAATTTATTTTTCAATCCACTCTTAAGCTTCACCCACCCTATATCTCCCCTACCTCTGTTTCAAATAGTATACCAGATTCTTTATAAGACCCGCAGCACCTTTTTCATATGACACAAGACAAAAGTGATGTGTTTGCACAGGAGGATAGTTATCTTAATAAGATCTGTAAGGTCAAACCATTATCTTGACAAACTTTATCAACAAATAATTATTAGTATAACTGTATAAGCTTGTCACGCATTTATTTTTTCATAACAGATTTATAACATTAAATCTTAAACCAGATCCCCCAAACCCTGACGTAGGTTAGATTTAAGCTCAAGTCTCTAGCACAACAAAACACCTTATAGCTAAACTAGCTAGCATCCAATTAATAAAGCTAATACAAAATAATTCTTAACAATTTTGTCCCTAGACTACTAATGATTTCTGACATTAGCCATAATGGAAAGGCAAACCATACTCCATTCACTACCGAACCAAATGAAGGCAATGAGCTCCAAAAATTGAAATGGTGAGGGCAAATTTAAAACTTTTTACATGGAGAAACCAAGAAAGACATTGGAATCTTTGGCAGTGCTTGGCCGAGTTAAGGACAGTGCTAAGTATCTTAAATGCAACATTAGATATAAAAGTATCTTCCTAACCTATTCCTTGCAAAGTAGTATTTCCACCTCTAATATAAAATAAAAATAAAAATTTAAAATTGTCAACGTCCAGGAAGTAGATAGGCAAACAACCTAGTAAGCAGAATAATAACTCAGATGACAAAGTACCCACACTAAATTCAAGCAATAGCAAACAACTGACATTTTCAAATAAAAAAAGAATAAATTATGTCAGTCATTAATCATGTTGAAACCCTGAATGAACAAACATGTCATAAAAATCACAAAAAGCGACACATGCAAGAAACAATTGTCTTTAAAACAGGTTTGAACATTACAAGAGAGAACTTGAGCCAGATGACTGACAAAGAAAACATACCTCTCTACGGACATTCAGTTGTTCCTGAAGAAGTGGTTGGCCATTAATATACAACATGTCAAAAGCATATATGCATACATCAACCTTGATGTCACTCACAGAAACATTTTTGCGAGCTCGCGTACTAAGAATCTGACAGAAAAGTCCACTATTTAAAGATATAACCATCTCAATATAAATAAAAAAATGAAAACACCCTTAAATCCCGTTTACTTGTGCTAGTTATGCAAAGATGTTTTTTCACAAAAGCCTATGATATGTGAAAACATTTCCAGTTATAGTAAGGAGAAAAAATGGTTTTAATATAATTTAAGGTTTATAGTTAAATTTTTAATTTTTGGAAAAACATAAACCCACACATCTAGCTTCTATCTTCTCTCTACCTTCCTCTATGTTTACTATTTTCCTCTCTTTTTCCTCTCCTTATCTCTTTTGCCTCTCTGTCTCTCTCCTTCTGTATACTTTTCTGATTTTGGAGCAAGCACTTAGGTAGATAGCTATTTATGTAAATATCAATTAAAAGAAAGCACTTCTGGAACTGGTTGGAAAGCCAAGTAACTCTTAACATTTCAGAAGTTATCACTGTAGCCAAAGACAAAAACAGATCATCTGCACCGTTATCGACAGATCACTCTATCAAGCAAGAATATCTCTTAAATATTCTATTAGCTACATATCAATGTCCAAACAAGAATATTTGTTATGCAGGTTCAGCTAGCTAAATGCATTAAAACGAGACATGAGTTAGGGAATGGAAGCTGCTACAATGAGTGACAAACTAACTTTGCGGAAAGGCATAGTCGTAGCTTGTACACGCCAATGGGACAGTTAGAATTTTGACAAAGTGGTGATTATCAATGAATGAGCCAAATTAGAGTTTGAAGGAATACCATGATTAAACTTCAAAAGAATGCATATCTATGAATCATTATTAACACCAAAACTTCTGCTCCGTATTATGATGGTAAAGCTTGATTTGAAATAGAATACCTGGAAGGGTAAAATTTTCTGTTTTTCCCGATCATAACCGACAAGTTCGCAATCCAGAACAAATGATCGTACGGATGACTTTTTCAATCTACAAAGGGACAGTAAATTGAAGAGATAACAAAGTTCAGTGCACTTATTAACAGATCAGTAATAACCATGTTACTAACATCCAAACTATATATAACAAATATATCTCTTGAAAGGTTTTGAATATTCACAACTCAGGAGATATTTAAAATGAAATTAAGAATTCAAAACATAAATAATCCACAGCATCAAGCCTGGAATTACATTATCAGTCCAACCTGCATTTTAATCCAATATGTCAGCACACAACCGTTTTGTAAAATTTAACAAGACGAAATAAATAAGACCATAGATAATAAAAATGGACAAGGCATTGCAAAACAAAATGCAAAAGTTATCATCATTGACATTTAGCTGATGATCATGACCTAGGATTCTTCAAGCCAACAATGCAAACGTTCTTAAATGCAAAACTTGTGAGGCTAAATAAACCCTCTATTTTATTAATGCCTCCAACTACAAATGATTGTTACACATCCATCAATCTAGAGTTTAGGAAATAACAATAGATGTGTATTATTTTCAGAGCAGCGAAAATGTAATCTTTTAAATCTTCCCACCTCCATCCTCCACATCCTTGAGTGCATGACCAAGAAATCATCATAAATATTTATAGCTATCTACATTTTCATATATTAACAAGGCAACTCTAGAAGATCCGACACAAGTGACTATCATGTGAGTGAGAATTCTCCATATAATTCTAGTAGACTGTGACTAAAGGACATAGAAGAAAATTCAAAGACACCAACACATGATCGTAGCAGTCCTACTAACAAACACTTCAGGATGCATAATAAGAACAAACTCTGTAACAACAATATTTGATAAAATTTATAACATTTTATTTTGGTAAAGAATCTAAACCTAAATACGAAAAATAAAACATAATAGAATTCACTGCAGAGAAGATAGAAGCTCTTATTTTATGCTTGCCACTGGCAGCTAGAATTTCTCAGCAGTTGTGCAATTTAAAGTAAAAGCATACATGAGGAATTATATCTAACATGTTCCTCGTCGATATTTTTCCAATCAAATACAAGATGTTTATTTAACTGAAGAAGGATGAATAATTTAAATTAGATATGATCACTAATATTTTTGAGGAAAAGGTTTCTCAAACCATTGAACTTGTTGAAAATGCTGCCTAGTACTTAAAAATAATGTATATCCACTCTCAAACCCCAAATTATACTGTAGCTATGTTTTAACCAGAATCAGTATTAATCACCATCCAAACCAACAAATGGGACAAAAAATACTAACATGGCAACTGTAACAACAAAACCTGACCATTGATACACAAAAATTCACCTCTCCAAATTTTTCCCTTTCCCTCATCTCTCTTCTGACAAAACAACTAAGGATTGAGATCTCTCTTCTTAGTTCTTACTCTTTTCTTTTCTCCTCATTAACCCTTCTACCTTTTCCTTGAACCAACAATGCTACAAAAGTTTCAAACAGATTGTCAATGAATTATAACAGACACAAGTGCCTGATAAGGCTAGGAGTGTACCTTGAGACTGCAAGAACGACATCAGGAAACTTTCCAGTGTTACGTTCAGCATTTCTACTATATATCTCAACCGAACCATCTTCCATGTAATGAATCTGCATGAAATGAGTAAAGTCACATATTATCCACCACAAACAGCAAAAAAACAGAAAAGGAAACCCGAAGCATAACTGGGTATCACACCTGGGCACGCTCTCCATCATACTTGTATTCACATGTGAATTCCATATCCTGGAACTTATTTACAATTTCAGATACCCCTTTGGTTGGTTTTGCTAACATAGGTCCAACAGGAACACCCAATGTAAAGCCGCATGTTTCTGCAAGATTCCATACACCATTGCTAAGAAGAGCAGGGACTATTATATCATAGACAGGAAGAACAGAGTAAACTCGTTTAACAATCTTTGCAGCCTGCACAGACAACAATAGAACTTTGATAGTAAGAACACATTCATATTACTGTTATCATGCAATTTCAACCAGAAAGTACTCTTTCTTTGGAGAATCAGTGCTTATACATACTTTCGAACTGGTTATTTCAAAAGAATAACTTTGACAAACTGACTCAAGTTTCTCACCTCATATAGAAGTCTAAGAACTAGTTGTGCAACAGCATCTACCAAGTCATAGATCCAAAACAACATTGAAGAGCTCTACAATCTAAATTCCAACACATTGTTTAAATAGGGATTGTTGGATATTGCACTGAAATTGAAATCATGAAAGGCAATTGCTGATGACCCACAAATTATTCTAGAACACCCGACTTTAGAAAATCTAACGAGTGAGAAATGAATGAATAAATATTACAACATGCCATTGGACTCCTTCATAGCGGTTAGTTACATTAAAATGGCACAGCAATCCCAAATCAACAGAAAAATAACTCACCTCCTCTAAAGGAGATTGAATGTTTAAAGGTGGTTTAGAATGTTTTTCATTATAAACAGCAGCTTGTCCCAATGCAGCTAAGAGAGTCTGCTCTGCTAGTCCAATTCGTAACTTTGACTGCAAGATGAATCCACATAAAGCTTAAATATGAGGAGGGACCCATGCAACTGATATCTAACAAATGCCCAAATTACAACCTGAAGCAGACGAATCAAGTACTGAGGTTCGCAATCTGTGGCTGCAACAAGAAGTGCCTTAATTCTGTTCTTTTTCTTCTCTTGACTATCCTTTCCAGCTTCCTGACAAGATTACACAGATAATAAGGGCAAGTAGATTACAAATCTAAACAATAATCTGCAATCAACAAACATATACCCAAACCTCTTACACAAGTATAGGTGACATAGTCCAAAATACTTAACTATACCTAAATATCACAGCAATCATAATGAACAATGTTAAAATCATGGTGGTATATGAACACATTTCTACAATTGAGACTGTGACAATCAAGCAAACACAATTTGAGTCCTCCAGCAATAGTTCACGTGAAAAAAAGTGAAGAATCCCCTTGCATTTAAAATCAAAACTAATTTCATTCAAGAAGAGATGAAGAAAGAGCACCTTAGCAATAAGCCGAAACATATCAAAAACCTTGGCAATAGTTAATGGATCAGGCTTGCGCATCATAGATTGAGACGAACGGCTTGCTTTGGCAACAAGTCCTAAATCTCCCATTTCCTGCCAATTAAGAACATGAAAAGAAAATGCCTAGTCAAAAAGTATCAGTCAAGTCACAAAGTCCTAAATTATCATGGAAACCAACATTAACAACAAAAACACCACAACATCATATACACAATGCTTGTTAGCTAACCAAAACTACCTTATACTGCTTCTTGACCTGAGTCTCAGTCCTCCCACAGGCCTCTGCGAGTGCTTTTATAATAGAAGCATCCCCAATTCCCAGCTCCAAGCCCTCATGAGCCGGCGCAACCTTATTGGCCGCCAAGTACACAACTGCCACCAAATCGCCCGGTGTAGTATCTATAACCGTCCTCAACGTATTACACACAATGTCAGTAATAACAATCCGCCCCGTCTCGTTGGAAATCATCTCAAACACCAAACTCAAGAACACAAAGGGCACCTTGTCTCCTTTCTCCCAGCAAGCCACCATTTTGGGATCAAAGTCACCAGCTTTCTTCTTCAACAACCCAATCTTACTCTTCAATTCCGCAAGTCTCTCACTCGCACCCACCACTTTGAGCTTCTTCTCATCAATCGAATCCTGGGGTTTCACGGGTTGACTCGAAGTGGGTTTTTGTGCATCTAGAACGGGTTGGTGATTGTTTTCCAGGGTTTTGTCGATTAGTGGAGAATCAGGGGTTTTAGGGTTTTGGGGTTCTAGGGTTTTGCGTTTTCTGGGGGAGGAAGAAGTGGGCTGGGGGAGTTTCTTTTTGGCGGCGGCGCGTGCGTTGGACATGAGAGCGTCGAAAGCAGATGGGCGAGAGGAGGACATTTTGCGACGAGGAAGAGAGTGGGAGTGGGAGAATGGTGTTGGTTTGTGAGAGGGTTTAATGGAGAAAGAGAGAAGAGAGAGAAGGGGGTTTGGTTTGAGAACTCTGTCAGGAAGAAGAGGAGAGCATGTACGCAGACACAGACTTAACATTGAATTTTCAAGCTCCACCAGAAGATACGGCCACGGGATGCTTGGTGGCGGATGGTGTGGCGGATGGTGAGCTGTGTTGTCAAGAAATGGCGGGAATTTTGTTATATATATTATCCGTTACAAGTTAAGAGCACCTTCTTGCTGTCTGCCTCTTTCCTTCTTTATGTCATGGATTTGTGCAAGTATTTTAATTTATTTTTCTCATTATTAGACTTGTGTTCGACTTGTTAAGGCTATGTCTCCCTCTCCCAAATTTTACTTTTATACTCCCAAATTTTGCTTTTATAGCATTTAACAAAATTTACTGAAAAAAAAATAAAATAAAATTCCCCACACGTATTCCTAAGTTATTCCAACTAAAAAAAGAAGTGTAATATTTACTTCGAAAAAATTTCACTTAATCCCTAAATTTTAATAAAATATTTTTTTTTTTCCCTTATGAATGTGTTTTTCACATAATTTCAAAAATCGTTACTTGTTAATCAACTGACGAGATAAAGATTAACGATTTATCATTACTTAGTGATTAATCGGAGGATACTGTTTAGAGACAAAATTATTATTTTTGAAATATAAGGGTGTAAACTAATATATTTTTTTAAAACTAAGATGTTGTAATTTCATCAAACATCAACAGCATTTGTGTAATTTTACCTTATATATATACAAACATACACACAGCCCCTGTTTCAAGGCCGACCCTTCACCCCCTCTCTTTCTCTTTAAAATCGTCGAACCGATTGGAAGACAACTTGATAGAGATTTGTGGAGACCCAACCGTTGGCTTTCTCACCCTTATTGATAGCTCCCATACATCATCCTCCTCCAGCTAGCCCGCCTTAGAAGACGCACCGTCGCTTCATGAAGAAGAGGCGACGGATGACGGAGAAGGCAATGACTTTGTAGGAGATGATTGGCAATTGAGTAGGTCAAAAGCAACAATGTGTCCGCTTCAGACATGGAATTGGGTTTTCAAAAATTCGAATCAAAATCCAAAGGTGTTCTTGAATTTTTTTTTTTTTTTTTTTTTTTGCTTTTTTCCTTCTTGATGTTTATGGTGGTGTGAGGATGATTGAAATGGTGATTTATGGAAAGTTTTGAAGGTTTGGAAATTGAAAATGGTGATTTTTTTGTGTTCTATTTTTGGAAATCACCCATTCAAATGCATCCAATCGACAGGGTGTTGGTCAGAGGTTAATCACCGAAAAATCAATCAAATCAACCAAATTTTGGAACAATGGTTTTTAGTCCCTATTGTCTTTAACAATTGATAAATTCATTAAATAAGTCCTTCTAACAGTTTAACTAGTAGTTAAACGTGACGAAAATTTTATAAAGACTTAAATATCTTTAGTCATTTTATCCTAATTTATTTGCCAACAGAAATCCTAACATGTGTCAAATAAAAGTTAAAATTAAAAAAAAAAAAAAAGTTAAAACAATTTTACACAATGACGAGTCGTCACATCATCATTTTATAAATTAATATATTTATATAAATACAACTAAAAACATTTTTCTTATCTTATAAAACAAAATTAAAAAAAAAAAAATGAATTCCACGTAGATCTCCACCAGATGAAGTTGATGAATGAATCGAAATATATAAAGATCTGTGTTCAAATATCATTAAATATGGGCTCGATCAAACCAAGTTTTGGGTTCAATCGAACGCACAAGCAGAAGCAAAAGTTCTAGGTTCAATTGAACCCAAAACCAAAATCAGAACTAAAACCGGGAAGTGAACTAGACCCCCACAAACCTATACCACAAATCAAGATCTTCATCCATTTGTTAAGGTTTGTGTGCAAAATCTATTTGAATCAAATTCGTTGTGGCTATTTGAACCAGATAACTCTTCAATCTGGTTTGAACCAAATGAAGAAACCATTTGGTTTGAAGCAATTGAAGAATCCATTTGGTTTACCTTCGAAATGTGCATATAAGGAACCTATTTTGTTTGAACTAGGCATTTAAGAGAGAGAAAAAGAGAGTGTGACTAAGAGCGAGATAAAAAGTGAGAGAAGAAGGATTGGTTAGTGGTGTGTTTGGCTCTGTGTGTAGTCGATTGCAAGAAAGGAAGACATATGGGGTTAGTTGCGAGAGGAAGGCTTTGAGTGTTTGAAGCCATAACTGGTGAAGTTAAAGGAAGACATTTGGCTTTAAGCATTTGAAGCTAGAGTAAGACATCTAAGTTTGAGTGTTTGAACATTTGAAGCTAGAGGAAGACATATGGGTTTTGAAACCTAAATTGATGTCGATCTAGGTTTTTAGTGGAAACCTAGATCGACATCTAGTTTTCTGGCCAATATAGATTTTTAAATTAGTGCGATCTGTTTTCCATATGGAAGCTAGATCTTGTTTTTCAAGTTTATTTTTTTCTTTTTGGTTTTTGTTTATATAAGTTCATCTCTATCGTTCATCTCTCAAGTAGATGATGAAGATTTTTTTTTAATATTTTATTTTTTTTTATTATTTATTATTTATTTTACTTAATTTATTTTATTTTAATTTTAACTTTATATTTATATTTTAATTTTATTTATTTTTTAATTTAATATTTTCTCAAATAAATCTCCACCATTCATCACAACTTTGATAAATAAGAGAGATTTAAAGTTTTTTTCTTTATTAATTCCAAATAGTTAATGAAATAAAACACCAAAATACTCATCTAACTGTTAAGTTTGATTAACAGTAAACTAACAAAATGATTGGATCGATGAATTTCTAAAATATTAGGGATGATGGGAACAAAAAACGTATGAGTGAGTAAAAATATAATATTTCATCAAAAGCTAGGGACTAAAGTGAAAATTTTCAATTAAAATTTCAAATCACAAATTTAAGTTGGTTTACTCTAATCCTTTGGGATATATAACTAATTATAAGTTTTTTTTTTCTTTTTTTTTTTTTGGAAGACATCTCAATGGAGATCCAATAAAAAAAAAAACCCTAATAAATGTAAGATAAGATAGAGAATAAAATGCAAATGCATGAAAATAACAAAATGCAAGAAATAATAAATTTTTTTCATGGTTGAGCTTGGGACAAATCCAGGGATCAACTGAGATTAAGTAAGGTTTGACTCTGTGGTGCGCCCCAGATAACAGCTCTAATGCGAGAGGGAGTGACCTACATATAAGTGAGGAGGAGAGCCCATATATAGTGAAGGGACAATCCACACATTTTTATATGGTAGGGAAGAGGTTGCCTCGAATGAGAGTCGAACTTGAGCCTTATAAGGCACAAGGTTAGTGGCTTTACCAACTATGCTATGCCCAACTCTCCATGAAATACTAATTAGGCACAAAAGAAATAGTAATTAGCATCAAAATGAGATAACGTATATTGTGGCATGCTGCAAAACCCGTTAAGAAGCAACTTGCAAACTTTTATTCCACCAAACAACAATAGACGAGTATCATACGCCTGAAAATGTTAAAAGCTCGAAAGTTGCTGCTTTTAAAGAGAGGGAAAACCTCCGATATGTTTAGATGTATAGGCTCAGATAACTTATATTGTATAATATAATGGAAGACATTTAAGTAACTAGATGTTCATGTCGCATTATATGATTTGAATATACGATGAATATATTGGCTCATTTCTCTTTACGCAGATAAAATAAAATCATATAATTTTCATGGGCCAATAGTGAACCTAATGAAATTTTTATATTCATAAATCTATTGGCTAAGTGGATTATGTACCTGTGTGGGATGAGTCTAAAAGAGTTTTTTTTTTTTTTTTGGCTTCTTAAAGCCAGAAGCTAATTTTTGGAGTGTTTGAATGTCCTCCTAAAAATGACTTTTGATTTGAGGAAGAACTTCTAAATGAAGCCACAATTTTTTGCTTTGAAGAAAAGAGCTTCCAAAGGAAAAGGCGAGAAGCCATTTTCATTTAATGAATTTTCCGTAACACAAATTTTACCCTTTAGACTATAAATACCAAAACAACATTTTCGCTCATATCCTTCTCTGTTTTTCACCCTAAATCCCGTTGCGTCGCTGTCGCCGATCCAGCTTCGTTGTTGTGCACATTCGTCTCTCGTCGTCGTGGGTCTTACTCTCGTCAGTGTTGGTCGCTTGGCGTCTCTCATCAATTGTCGCCGTAGTAAGCAAAAACCCATTTTTTTGCACTGCAAATGCAAACCCTGGCGTGCAAATAAATTTATTCTTTATAGCAATTTTTGAAGATTGTCAAACCATGATTATTGACATCATCAACTGGGGCTGCATGTATTAATTCTCTTGCAATTTATTCTACTTAAACACTTGCAGTGCAAAGTATCAACTGGGTCTCTCATCAACTTGGGGCAAGATAACTTTTTTTACCTTTATCATTACAATTTCACGTAAAATTATTGACATAGTTTGTATGAATTATTATGCATGAATGTATGTGTAATTTTAATTTAATTTTATTATTTAATTTAGTTTAATAACCAAAGTTTTGGTAAACATAACTGAAAAGGTAAGTTACATACATATTTATGTAATAAATTGTTAAATTATTTATAAAGAACATATATATATAATATTTAGGTAATAATTTGAAATGTTTCAACCAAACACATTTAATAATTCTTCTAAAATGGTGTAAAAGTCATGTCATGATTAAAATAGATTTCAGTCATATTCCAATTAAACGGTCTTAAAAATTCTTTTAAGTCTAAAAACCCTTTTAAAATCTATTATCCAAATAGTGTTGAAAAAACTGAGACATTTACTTTTCTTTTTCTATTATCAAAAGTAAAAATTAAAAACTATCCTAAATGAGTCCTATGTAAGAGAGAGAAAATTCTTACTTTAATAATTATTTTATAAATGAGAATCTCATAAGTACATTGTAAAAATTCCTTCAATCATTTCAAAAAAAACATATTAAACAGAACCAAATCTGACACTTAATCGAATCATTAACAAGAATCTTAGGGCAATGCTAGTGGAAAGAATAAATAGATGGCCTGGAGCTATAGATCGGTTGTAAATTGAATTTGTCTACTCTACCGGAAACCAGCCTGTACTTTTGTCTCCAGCCTTCATACGAACAATTTATCTACATTGTTTTGCAAAACAAAAACAATATTTTTGTTTTATTGGTTCTATTTATAAATATTAATTTGAAGATTGTCAAACCATGATCTCCAGCCTCCACTATCCATCCCCACTAGGCTCATGTGGTTTTCGGCAAAAATAAAAAATAAAAAACTCTCCTTGATTCTCCTTAATTAATATATATATACATATGTATATATACATATAATATTTTTAAAATGAAAACTCTCTTACTTTAAAAAGTAAGTACCAACATATATATATATAGTGTTTTTAAAATGAAAACTCATTTACTTTAAAAAGTAAGGACTAGTAAATCAAATTCATCAATTGTATTCTCTCTCCTAAAACAAATTATCTCTTATTTAATTTAAATACAATTGATGAATTTGATTGATTAATCATTATTTTTTAAAGTAACGAGGTTCTTATTTTAAAAACACTATATTTATATATTTGTCTTTGTTTTTGTTTTGTTTGTTATTATTTGGACCAACCTAAGATACCGTCGGGAACAAATGTGATTTGACTCTAAGGTGTGGTCTGTAGATCAACTTTTAAAAAATGAGAGAGAGGAGGAAAATGCCCATATAAATAGGACTTTTACGAATAAAATTCATGACCTCTAAAGGCAATATGGACAGACCATCACAACCTCTTTCTCTTCCCTAATTAATATTTTGTTGTATGGATTTTTGCTATAATCATCATTTTTTTTTTTAACAGCGTCTATAGTAGAAATGATTGGAACCTAAGATTATCATTAAATAGGATAAACACTTTTTACCACCATGTTATATTGGGCAATGGTGTATGATTTCAAATTAACATAAAGTGACCAATATTTTCATACATTACATAAATTAATGGCTTCATAGAATTTCCATTTCATCGAGTCAATAAGTAAACTCATTAAATAGTCCTATTTATTAGGTTAAACTCATAAGTCATAACCCACTAAGCCATTAACTGGCACGAGTATTAGGGATGGTTGTTAGCTACAGAAATTATATTTGGGAGTTGAGACAATTATATTAACATTTTAAGATGTGTTGTTTAAACTTATTTACAATTATTTGGAGGTATTTTCTATTCGGGTTTTACTACTGCTACTTTAGGTCGAAAGAAATATTAATATTACCTATAGCAAGACATATGTATATTTTAACTTAGATAAGACGAAATGTAAACAACTGAGATCTCATTCTTATTGAGATACGTGATTACCACACACATTGTGCCCGTGGCCACTATAATAAAACACTTTTGATATGTGAAAAAGCACCTAAAGACGTCACAGGATTGAATGTGGGAACTGGGGAGATAGTCGACTTTATACATGTAATGAATCTGTTCTTCTGTCGCTATTGTTTATTCAAACCCTACTGTTACTGCCCAACATAGTTGGTCTAACAAATGACAGCAACATTCTGGTCCTCTCAATGTAGGTGGAAACTGTCATCTACTTTAAATTAACAATTTGACTATAAAGATTCGTGGCTCCGTGGTCCATCCATACCCAAATGGCCAAATCAATGATAAAATTAATATGAATTTGTTATTAAATATTTGGAATAATTAATTCCTTCGATAGATAATTCAAAATTGTACATAAAATCATGAAAGTGTGAGTGAATCTATGAGGTCACTATCAATCGGTTGCTATTGACACTGGTAGTGTATAACCATGACGTATAGATAATGGCAACATGATGAGATCGGAGCTTGGTTGCTTGATTGCATGGTTGCTAGGCTTGTCCGGCAACTTTACACACGCAACACTGTGGACAACTGGTTGCCATTGACAGGCCCATCACATTTATGAACCTCACCCAAGTGAGGCCCATCTCTTGACTATTATATTGTGATATCATTTTCATATTTTTATTTTACTTTTTGGTGTATAATAAAAGAAAAGTTTTATGACGTTTTTATCCCTTAAATACGTTAGAAACAGTTTCTCAAAATCATGATTTTTTTTTTTTTTATATATATCTATGCTGTATTGTTTTATTGAAATATATATATATATATATATATAAATGGTTTAACTACTTTATTGATTAGATATGGTTATTTATCAATAACAAACATCATATTCTTCAATAACCATTTTTATAATCAATCTAAAAATTGTTATTAATGAAAAACTGTATTCAACTAGTAATATAGTCCAATATTATAAAAAATTTATGACAATAAAAAAATAAAAATACTTTTGAATGAAACATGTAATATACATATTTTTTTTTAAAAAAAATGCTCTCAAGCGTTTTTCTTATTTTTCTTTTATAAAAAGAAATTACTTTCGAGTAAATATTTGTACTACAATTATTGTCAAAATATGGTAATTAAACTACCAACTATTAGTGAATTAGACTAGAGCAAGTTAAGATTGCTATAACTTTTAAAGCAGATTTTAAATTAGTAAGAGGTTTACTCTCTTGACCGAAGTATATTTACCCTTACAAAGAAAAAAATAAACTGTCATAGGTTTGTAAAAGTATATACTGTGGAATTTGAACTCTACGAATATCATTATTACGGTGAATGAAAATACATACAACCATTATAATAATGAGGAGAGGGATGTGCAGTGTCACCAGTTATCACTTTTGAGTAATTACTTTTGCAGTCAGCGAGTCTATAAAAGATAAGGTCTTCGATGTTATTAATGGCAAAATTAATTCAGGTTTGTTTGCTTAAATGTGTCCAATCAACCCACTGAAATCCTTTAAAAACTTTTGGGGTGCTCAATATTGTTTTCTTTATTAAATTAATTAGTGATTTGTATGTGAATAGATTAATAGACAACGAGATCTAGATGGAATGATCGGATCAACATTATGATTCTATCATGTTATATCTAGTTAGGATTATTTTTCCAACCGACTTATTAATCTTAATCAGATTTTGTGTCTACTATTATGTCATCCAACTTGTGGTTTTAATTGTTTATTTATTGAGTCTCACATGCAGAGAATATGGCCTATGCTAACTTGTTTCATAGTATTATTACTGTTATTTTTCTGATCAGTTGATGCATACTAAAAATTTAGTTTCAAAGACTATTCATGCATTTGATATTTGAAGGCATGTTTTTATTTGTCAAACATGATTAAAAAAATACTATAAATTAAAATACTTTGTGATTTTGTTATTTCCACTTTTTCAATAATTTGGTTGAAATAAGTACATTAATTATATTTGTATACATAAAAAAGCAGTTAAAATGTAAGTTTAGAAGTTACTAACAAAATTTTTTTCTTTGTTCGGCGGGTTTGGGTGTTATTGTATAAAGATATTATAAAAAATAAAACAATTAACATTGAAATCACTTTTAAGTAACACTCACGAGCTACTTACAGAAATAATTCATCAATTTTTATTTTATTTCTTAAAAAAATATTTATTTATTATGATTACAAGGTAAATAAGTTTTTATATATATATGAACATGAAGTAACTATTATAAAATTACTTGTAAACACAATACATAGTAATTAAGTACTATTGCAAACATGCTTGCAACAAATTTAATATGATAAACAAGTTATAAACATGCAAAGATTGATCTGATCTGAAGAAAAAAAAAAAAAAGCTAAAGGTCTAAATTTTTGAAAACATTGATTGAAATATCAAAAATATTTTCATTATTCTTAAAATATCAAAAGTATCTATGAATATTAATTTTTATGTTTTTTTTTTTAATTGGTATTGGATTAAAAGTCTATTGAGATTTATCAAAATTAAATTTTATTAGCATGGTCATATATCTATTTCCATGAATAAAAGACTATTACTCTTACAATAAGATGACAAAACTACCTGCACAAGCTGTAATATACACTTAATGAGAATTGAATCCATATTTCAAATAATGGGGTACATATCACCTATGTTAAAAGGTAATATGTAAATATTAATTTTTATGTTAATCATTTAAAAATTGAAAAAAAAAATTGAAAACATATTGAGCATGTTATTGATATATACTTTTTTAAAATATAAGCATGTACTTTGTATTATTTCGTGATACAATTCAACTTTTACTTTGAATGGATATCAATTAAAGATATGAAATATTTTTAAAAAGAAAACCTAAAGATATGTGATGTTTATGTCTTTTTTGGCAAAAGTTCTCTATATGCATATATGCAATTAAGTCTCGATATATGCAATTAATTTGATTGATGTAATAATAATTTTAGTATTATTATCATTATTATAAACAATTTTAATATGAATACATATTTGTTGTATTGGTAACACATAATAATTCAAAATACTGCATTGAATTTGTATATGTAAGTGGATGGTGCACTTACTGCAAAATTCTTCCAAGTTTTATCATTCTTGACCAGAGTTTTTATCCATCTACTCCATTGTAAACTTGTAATGAGATAGGTTTAATGTTATATACTCAACATAACAATGTCCTTAATATCTCCAAGGTTACTGCATCCACTAGTAAACAGTAATTCATCTAGGATTATCAATGGATCAATTGAAGAAAAAAACAGCAATTAAACAAGAGTAGTTATCGAAGCTTAGTATCAAATGGTAGATATTATTACCATTTCAAAACATATTATAAATTGTTTAATCCTGGTGGTAGAAGACTAGAAGTCAATTAAGTAGCTTTAAAGTAGGAATTCATATATAAGTCACCCCATGTAACCCAATTGTGGGACTCCAAACCGAACCACGTAGCCTTGGTGCTAGCGAAGGTCGCTGGTTAACAACTCTTATTAAATTTCATGATTAATTATATGACTAATAATTAATAATTCTCGAAATATCAGTTGTCGAATGAAAACTGTTATTAGTAAATTCAAATGAACATTTTTTTTTAAAGGAAATTCAAATGAACATTATATGTGAAGAATGTAAATATCATATTTTTAAAACCATAATAAATTAACATCTTTCACGTTAAGTGAAAGAGTTGTATGTACTCTTACGTTTTATGATAAAGAGTTATTTATCCATAAAATCTATCAAACTTAATTTATATTTCTAAATATTAAAACACATTCGATTTTGCACAAAAGAGTAAATCATATAAAATGATATCTAAAAACTGAGATTTGTTTCATTAAAACCAATGAACTGACCTGAGTTTTATTAGCACCTACTCAAGTGAAAAGCTAATATTATCTTTCATTAAATAAATTACGAAATGAAAATTCAATATTGCTCTTCTTCTCCACTATTGCTGTTCTGAAACTTCTTATTCTCTACTATGAACTGCTACAAACTCACTCTAGTTTCAAAAACCCATATAAAAATCCATCACAAACAAAAACCATTAAGCTTTTCTACAATCATCCACAAAAACTTCATCAAAACGAAAAATTTCACAGATTGAATATATAGATGCTCGTGTGTTGAACCTAGATATAAAAATCCATTGTAAACAAAACCCATCAAACTTTTCAACAATCATCTACACAAACTCCATCAAAATAAAAAATTTCACAGATTGAATATATAAATGCTTGTGTGTTGAGGTCAGTTTGTGAACATTAAATACGTATCATCGTGAAGCCACTGATAGTTTGTAAATGGTATAGGATTCAAGAATAATTGTTGCTTTTGCTAACAATTTAGGGTTGCTTTTTTGCTAAATACTGGAGCTTAATTTGATTATTGTGTTGATTGACCTGATTTTTGTTGTAATTTTGCAAATAGGGGGTATAAGTAGGAGGTTGAAAACATCTAAAGAAAATTGATATGATATAGTTGTACCAAAGTAGAACTACATTTCAATCTTGTCTCTTGTCGCCGTACATTGTTGTTGGGTAAATAGGTGAGATTGATAGTCTCTGCAACCGTCGTTGTTGCGCGAGAGAGTTTTTGTGTGTGTGTTTGTTAATAAAAATGGAATATTGTGGGAAGGAGTTTCTTTGTTTTGCATTTAATTTTGATTTTAATATTATTTAAAACAAAAATAGGTAACGAACAAAAGTATTTTTGTCATTAAAAAAATTAAACAGCGCTTTAGTGTTATTAAAACTTATTTAAGTTATTTGATGATAGTAAAACAAGTGTCCACTTATTTAATGCTAAAAAAAAAAAAATTCAAATCCAAAATACTATCATTTGACTTGAATATTCATTTTAAAAAGTGAAAAATGTTCCTATAGTTTTAGAAAACGCAAATATTGATTTAATCAATCAAATTACAATTTACAGACATTCTCATAGTGATAAAAGTATTCAAAAATTGTTTATACAAATAATTGTTTTTAGACAAAATATAATAACTTCAAAGTGTTTGGAATATTTGTTGCTTTCATATCACCACACAACTGTGCATTTCTCATCATTGGATAGGTGTCTCTTAACACGTTGTAAGATTAATATGAATTTTTTGACCCCTTAATTAAAATTAGACGTACAATTCGTTGTGAAATATGAATTACGCATTTAGTAAGAGTAAAAATAACCCACAAAACTCACAAAAAGATTTATACAAATAAAGAGAGCATTAAATTTTGAAAAACAAACCCAATAAGACTTTAAAAAGAAACTAAACGAATGTTTCATTCTCTAAGAAATAATTGCAACCCAAAAGCAGAAGAAATTTCAAAAGAGCAAGAGTGATGTTGTGTGCCAGTACTACTACAATTGTAGCAAAACCTTGAGCCAGAAAGAGCTAAAACAAAGCTAGGATCCAAAAAGCTATTTTTGAAATCATATTGGTATATTTAGTAAAATTTTTACTTTAGATTTTAATGGCAGATCTGTTAATGACTTGGGTGACCCAATCATGAAACTCCACATCTTAATCTTAAAATTAATTAACTACTAATATGACACGGAAGCAGCACCTGTTAAACACTAGTTTCTGCAACGCACTCCTGTTAATAATTTTTTGACTTAGATTTAAGATTACCTTGCACAAAAATTACCAATATAATATTATATGCAGATTACCATTATCTTTATCTAATACAGTTTGATGTTAGAAAACCTTCACTTAATCTAACAATTACTTAGATTCCATAACTAAATTGGTATTGTGGTCTTAAAAAAAATAAATTGGTATTAGGGAGAAAGAAAAAATTTGAAAATCTATATAAAAATTAAGTGAAAAATACCAAATATAGCAAATCACAAAACTGGAAAATCATAAATGGCCACCAAATTATAACAATTCAATTTTAACCTCTCAAACAAACTAATATCTTTCTATACCCAATTTACCCATTTTACCCCTAACCATACACCACTCTTGTTTTTCTAAAAGTCAAAACAAAAAATAAACACGAAATTACAAAACTACCCCCATCTATTGAAATGGCACAACAACAAATCAAAGCACATCCAACAACTGGTCAACCAAACAAATCCAAAGCAAAATCATCCAAAGCAAAATCAACCGGTTTCAAAGCAACATCACAACCCGGTTTCAGTAGACCGCCGACCGCCGACCGCCGCCGAGCGCCACGCCCGACCTGCAACCTTGCCGATCGGCCGACAGCCCAAGGCGACGCCCACGCCCACGCCCGATCGCCACGCCCACGCCCACGCCCACGGCCACGCCCACGCCGACGCCCACGCCGACGCCCACGCACGACCGCTCGCCGACCTCCTCCAACCGCCTCCATTAACGACGGTAAGCATTTGATAGTTTGAGTTCTATATGTGAAATTTTTGAGTGTTGATTTAGTTTGTTTGTGTTATGGATGTTGGATTAGTTTAGTATGATTAGATTAGATTAGTTTTGGTTGGATTTTGGTGGATAACACATTGAAATGGAGGTTTGGGTTTGTGAAGAAGACAATGAGGTTGGGTTTTGCACAAAACCGGGTTTAATGCATCCATTTAACCCGGTTTTGTGCAAAACCGGGTTACATTTGTGTATTAAACCCGGTTTTGGGTTAAAACCGGGTTTAATGGATGGATTAAACCCGGTTTCGGGTTTAATCCATCCATTAACCCGGTTTTAACCCGAAACCGGGTTTAATGGATGGATTAAACCCGGAACCGGGTTTAATGCATCCATTAAACCCGGTTTTGCCCAAAACCGGGTTTAATACACAATTAAACCCAGGTTTTTTTTTTTTTATTTAATAAATATATTATTATTGGTTTTTGAAATAAGTTAAATAAATTATAAAATTTAATAAAGTTAGAAATAAATGAAATGTAATCTATTAAGAATTAATTTATTAAAATTAATTAATTAAAATTTGAATTTGATTTAATGTAATTGTAATATGTTAATTTAATTTGTTAATTAAAATTAGATTTATAAATTAATGAAAAGAGGACAAAAAAATAATAATTAAGTGTTATTTTAAAGTAAATAGTCAATTAAATTAATGTTATTACAATTATTTTTTTTGTTTTGTATAGATGGAGGTCCTTTATAAATGGAGTTCACAGGTTATTCCCGATGATATGTCATTGAGTACACATTGCAGCTTCAAAGAGATTGCTGGTCTAAAAGCAGCTCTTGAAAAAAAAGAACTCCTGAAGCAATTTTTGGGCATGACTCCATTTAGACATTTTATGGAAATTTCTCATAATCAGTTGTTGGTTTGCCCTTTGATTGCAACTATTCTTGCTAGGGAGTTAGAAATCCCTCGTGCTAGCCCTGATGAGATGTGGTTTGAAATTGGAGGGCGACCATATAGATTTGGAAAGCAGGAATTTTTATTGGTAACAGGGCTGCAATTCGGGCGAATCGATGTAAATACGATAAAGGCACGACAAAATGATAAAAAAAGTCTTTTGTGGAGATTGTTCAAAGGAAGTCCACCATCAGTGAAAGCTATTGTACTAATGATCAAGTCACGGGCGAATTTAGATGTTGATGACACTTTGAAGTTGGCTAATTTAGTCATAGCTTTCCAGTTATTTTATGGTTTAGATGAGCGTCAAGGGGTGGATAAGGCGTTGTGGGTCATGATAGAGGATGTAGAAGTGTGGAATGCGTTCCCGTGGGGTACATTGGCATATAGCATACTTCTCCATCACCTCAGACAGGTGATTACTGAGGAACGTCTTATCCACGGACGGACGGTTAATCTATACGGATTTGTTTGGGCATTTCAGGTACAACACTTACTATATGCTCATTATTATTATGAATGAAAATTGTTTAAATATATATTTATTCATGGTTTTTAATTTGTTTGCATAACTAAAACATTAGTTCAATTATTTATTTCGAAATGAATTACTCAAATAAAGTTTAAAAAAATGTATTTAGTAGAATTTTTAAAAAGTCACCATTAAGAGAATGAAAATGCGCAAACACTTTTGTTATGTGAGAGGAAGTGCTAATTAAATATCACTCTTAAACATTGTTAAAATATTACACCAATGTCAAACTTTAATGTATTTTATAATTAAAATATTAAACAAGAAAAATCAATAATATTATTCATGTTAAACAAATTAATTAACTAAAAAGTTGGAAAAAAAATTAGGCATTCAATTTAACTTACCCACCATGTCAAAGCAACACTTTTTTTTTGTTTGTTGGCTTTTTAAACTTTCACAAATTTAATTAACAAAAAATTGTTTAAATATATATTTATTTTTATATTGTAATGATATATATTTCTTTTTGTTTAATATGCATTACAGTGGTGGCTTGTTGAAATGTTCCCATACTTAGACAATAAAGTAGGGAACAGAATACCAGGCGATGTGGATTTGCCAAGGTTTAGGAATTGGCATTGTAATAAGCGGATTAGAAAGGATGCAAATAATTGGAGGAATGAGCTTCACTTTGTAAGTGTCTACATTAATCTAAATTTTTTTAATTTGTTTACTACCTTTGCGTTTTTTATGCTAACTATATTTATATACATGTATTGTAGTGTATTGCATCGAAGAAGATTCTTGTGCCCACTGATGATGAGAGAGAGATGGATTATTGGAGGTCCTTTAACGCCAAACATTTGGTTGGAGAGAAAGTGTGGAAAAGTGGCGGTGGAGGGGGTGAAGATGATGAGGGTGATGATGATGATGAGCAAACAGTGAGTGAGAGTAGGTTAAATAGGGAGGAGGAGGAGAAAGAGAAGGAGGAGGAGGAGGGAGAGGATAAGGATGAAGAGAGGGAGCCGAGAACGAAAAGTGTGCATGATGTACGACCGGGGAGCAATTCGCCCGTTAGACCATCTCACCATCGAGTATGAATTTGATTTTAAATAATTTATATTTGATTTATATTTTACATTAGGTGTATATAATAATTTATATCATTTATATATAAACATATAATTTATATTTGATTTATATTTTACATTAGGTGTATATAATAATTTATATCATTTATATATAAATATATAGTTTTTTATATTTATATATAAATGATATAAATATAAAAATAATTTATATTTTACATTAGGTGTATATAATAATTTATATCATTTATATATAAACATATAATTTATATTTGATTTATATTTTACATTAGGTGTATATAATAATTTATATCATTATAATTTTACATTTTGTTTAAATGATATATAATTATATATTTATAATTTATGTAGGTGCCTCAGCAGACAAATGTGGGCAAGATACTAAAACTATTGGAGCATATAGTCGGGTTGCAGCAATCACAGAACAGGATGTTGGAAAAATTGGATAAGAGATTGCAAAGAGTTGAAGACCACTTACAGATTAGTGGGCGTATGGATGATGATGTTGCTGAGAGCTCTATTCGGGACCAGGATCATGACCTGCATGTCCATGATTCAGGATTAGTGAGGGATCCTCACATTGCTGACCCTATCCATGACTCTGGATTAGGGAGGGATCATAGCATTGCTGATCAGGACCCGACTATCCAGGTGCATGACTCAGGAGCTGAGGGGGATCATCACATCGATGACTCGGTGAGAGATATAGACATCGGTGATGTTCAGGTATATTTTGTATTTATTTTACGTTATAATCTTACGTATTAAGTTTAAAATTCTAATTTACAATTGTGAGTTGTTTTAAATTACAGGGAGGGCTTATCCATGAGCGATGCAAGCGAAAAATTAAGCCATCAGCATCTTGTAGGACGCCATACACGGATCCCATACCCCCGAAAAAGAAAAAGAAAGAATCAAAGAAAGTGGTGGAGCGGGTGATGGAGGATATGGTAGAGCAGGTGGCGAAGACTGTACCCGATGTCTACACGCAGTACAAAGCTGCTTCTTTGAATCTCCGGTATGAATACAAAATAATATTACATTATCTTAATTTGATTACTAATGTAATAAAATATAGTCTAATTTTTTTTTTTTTTTCAGGCGCACTATTGATGGATATCCGGTGCCATGCACCCCGGATATGCTTCGTACCATCGAAAATATGAATGAGTGGTTGACGGGGATTCATATTGATGCGTATTTGAGTTGCCTTAGGAAAAAAGCAAAAGTTTGCGGGTGGTGGGACGAGGCAACTGATTGTAGATACGCAGTCCACGGGACAAATTTTTTTGTAAGTATTTACATTTTAATTGAGTGATAATTGAGATCGTGTTTATTTAATTAATTTAATTTATTTGAAATAACATGTTTAATTTTAATGATTACAGGCGGATATAGTGCGCGTTTTCAATGCTGAATACACCGCACTGAATAAAGAGTTTGATCCGTTGACAGCAGTTGTCCCGAATTCTTGGCAGAGTTGTGCTACCGGCCTGGCTGACAGTAAAATGTCTTGGAAATCTGCAGAAAATGTAAGTTTGATTGGAGAATTAATAATTTTTGCATTATGTGTATATTATTAATTTTTATTTAATTTATCCTTCACATTGGTCTTATACGATTAACGTTTTGAAAATGTAGGTGCTACTCCCTTGTTGTTTATCTCAGATGCATTGGGTCGTTTGTAAGGTGTGCCTGAGGGAGGAGAAGATAGTGGTGTATGATTCTATGCAAGCAGTCAACTTTGAGCAATGGAGGCAAGTCTTGCAGCCGCTTGCATTTTTTATGCCGGTTATCTTACGGTCTCTTGGATTTTATGAGCAAAGCGAAGGACCTACACCACCTGTGGAAAATAGATGGGACGTGGCACGTGTCAATATGGAAAATGTGCCTCAGCAAGTTGACGGGTAGATGTCACTTTTGTTTAAAACATAGTCCGAATATTATTCACTTTTAATAATCATCTAATATGTCTTCATATTTATGCAGGAACAGTTGTGGAGCGTATTGTGCGATGTTTATCCACGATCTTATCAAGTCTTTCGATCATGAATGGAAGTCGCACCAAACGAAGGAGGATGCCATTAGAATAAGGAAGGATATGGCGTATGATATATATACGTATTCCACAGCACAATATGTAATTGACGATTATGGACGGTGGATATTAGATGAAAAGGGAAATGTTGTGTTTGAATGATTATTATCATTTGTATAAAATATAAATAAATTGATGTAATTTCAATCAATCATTTAGATTTTTATGCATTGTAAACCAAAAATAAAATACTTAACAAGTTAATAACAATTGAGTGATAATTAATCAATGAAATGATAATTATTAAGTGATTCCATTAATCAAATAAAAATTTCAATCATAAAAATTATTCACTTTTTATTAAGTGCTTCAATTAATTCAAAAACTCAAAATAAAAAATTATGTCATAATTAATAAATGAAATGATATTTATTAAGTGTTCCTCTTGTGGAGTAGTTCAAGATTACATGTTTTTTAAGGAAAAAATGATTGTTTATAAAACTTGAAATCAATTATTAAACATACTAGAATGTGACGATTTCGTAAAATTTTATTAATTATATGTCCAATTAAGTGAAATTGATGAAATAAAAAACATTTGGATATAATTTAGAGCCTTTGAACACAAAAAAAACAACAAAAACACCAAAATTGTGGAGAAATATATCAAACCGGGTTATAATGGGCATTATAACCCGGAACCGGGTTATAATGGCCCATTTAACCCGGTTCCGGGTTATAATGGCCATTATAACCCGGACCGGGTTATAATGGCCTATTTAACCCGGTTCCGGGTTATAATGGCCTATATAACCCGGAACCGGGTTAAATGGGCCATTATAACCCGGTTCCGGGTTAGAATGCCCATTATAACCCGGTTTGATATATTTCTCCACAATTTTGGTGTTTTTGTTTTTTTTTGTGTGTTCAAAGGCTCTAAATTATATCCAAATGTTTTTTATTTCATCAATTTCACTTAATTGGACATATAATTAATAAAATTTTACGAAATCGTCACATTCTAGTATGTTTAATAATTGATTTTGAGTATTTGAATTAATGGAAGCATTTAATACGAATGATTGATTGAAAATACTTAACAAGTTAATAACAATTGAGTGATAATTAATCAATGAAATGATTATTTTTTGTACAATACAATATATTCAATGAAATCAAAGGAATATTGTACAATCCCTTATATAGTAACATTAAGACTAACATACTAGAATATGACGATTTCGTCAAAATTTATTAGTTATATGTCCCATTAAGTGAAATTGATGAAATAAAAAACATTTGGATATAATTTAGAGCCTTTGAACACAAAAAAAACAACAAAAACACCAAAATTGTGGAGAAATATATCAAACCGGGTTATAATGGGCATTATAACCCGGAACCGGGTTATAATGGCCCATTTAACCCGGTTCCGGGTTATAATGGCCATTATAACCCGGACCGGGTTATAATGGCCTATTTAACCCGGTTCCGGGTTATAATGGCCATTATAACCCGGTTCCGGGTTAAATGGGCCATTATAACCCGGTCCGGGTTATAATGCCCATTATAACCCGGTTTGATATATTTCTCCACAATTTTGGTGTTTTTGTTTTTTTTTGTGTGTTCAAAGGCTCTAAATTATATCCAAATGTTTTTTATTTCATCAATTTCACTTAATTGGACATATAATTAATAAAATTTTACGAAATCGTCACATTCTAGTATGTTTAATAATTGATTTTGAGTATTTGAATTAATGGTAGCATTTAATACGAATGATTGATTGAAAATACTTAACAAGTTAATAACAATTGAGTGATAATTAATCAATGAAATGATTATTTTTTGTAAGTGATAATTATAATGGCCATTATAACCCGGTTTCGGGTTACAATGCCCCATTTAACCCGGTTTCGGGTTATGAGGGATATTTTAACCCGGTTTTGTTAAATGATTTTTATCCCACCCTTTTAATTGAATTTTTCCCTTCTAATATCCAAAACTTCCAAAAATACTTTAAGATAATATTCAAATTTAGACTAATATTTGCAGAGCGAACCCTTAAACTTTTCAAAACTAGTTGAGTTAGTTTCGTTTTAAAACTAAAATTTCTATTTCATTTTAAAATCCAAATCTCACTTTTTTCCAAACTAAAATCCAGCAGCATAACAGCTGCATTTTTGACATTTCCAAAACCTGTAAAAGAGAAATTCACACTTCTAAAATTTTTCTCAATCACCACTCAACTTCTTTACCACAAACAAGCATATTAAATCAGATTTCCAATCTTTTATCTATTTCATCAAAAACAAAAACATGAATTTAAAAAGCAATTCATTCACAACCTTCCACAATGGTTTAAAAACTAAACTTTAACTTCATGAACCACTCAGTCACAACTCAAAATAATCGATTTACGATTCTTTTTCTTTAAGCTACAAAATATGCAAAATATGAATTATATGGCAGCATTGTTGTGTCACGACCACCTATACTTCTGGAGGAGCTATCCCTTCTTCATCACCCACGCCAACACCTGAGGCGGTTTTTAAAACAAAATAAGTCAACTATAAACTATGAAAGCTCAGCAAGTGCTTATAGTAATTTTTAACTAAAACTTTTGTTTACAAAAATACCTCTTTTGATTATCCGGGTTTCATAACATTTGCATTACATACCAACCATCATGTTCAAAGTTCTCCAATACAATACATATAAGAAGAAAATAAGCGAAGAAAATAATAAATGAACATTTGAAACAATATATTCATTGTAAATCATTACCATCATTTTCATCATCCGCTGAGGGTGGAATAGGAAACCGTTGATCACATCGACGTCGCGTGTGTCCAGTCGCACCACAAAGACCACATTTTCGAGAGGTCCTAACAGGTCCCATAACAGCGGCAGACGACGTAGCACCTCCAGTAGCTTCAGCGCTGCTCCCAGCACCTTCTCCACTCGTCCCTCCGATGCCTGACATAGGGGGGTTAGGGCAACGAAGCCGGTTGTGTCCCATTTCACCACATTTTCCACATTTTTTCTTCCTACGACTTTCTCCAGCTGAAGGAATTCGCGCCTCTTTTGGTCTACCTGCTTGTCGTTTTCCTTCGGGTGGTAATACAATCATACTTTTTACTTCCGCAGGAACACGCCAATCTTTTGGCCCAGGGATAGGATTGATCGGACGTGCATATGCTGCTTTAAGCCATTCTTTGCTATAATAATCATGACAAAGTGTATAATAGTGAACACCAGTGAACCTGATATGTATGACAAAGGCAGAGTGTTACTATATTATATTAAATAATGAAAAATAACAAAGTACAATAACGATACCTGGCAACAGCAATTGCATGATGACATGGCAACTGATCTAGGTCCCAACGATTGCAACTGCATGATCGCTGAAAAGGTTGAACAAACCCATAGCCTGATTCATGTGCAACTCCGAAATTGGTTGGTTCTTGAATGGCAGATACCGTGCCACTCGTTGACAGATAAGCCATCGAGTTGACATGATCCTCCACAGTTTTGGTCACTGACGATCTGAGTTTCTCAGCATGAACACGTCTATCGTTGTACCATCTCTGTAACATATGTCTCAGAAATTCATGTGCACTTGTTATTGGCAATCGACGTGCTTTCATCATGCATTTGTTGAGTGATTCTGCAATGTTAGTAGTCATCATGCCATATCTTCTTTTTGGAGAATATGCACGTGACCACTTTGTCACCCCAATATTAACCAATTTTTCATGCAATTTTGGACAAACCCGTCCAATTTGTTCTAAATATCTTTCACATTCTTCCCTATCATGACCATATGCTGCAACGTAAAACATATCCAAAACATCTACTTGTTTTCTACATTGTTGCTTTAGGTTTTGCTTCAAATGGAAGAAACAGAACACATGTGGGACTTCAGGAAAAACGATGCTCATCGCATTCGCAATACTTTTATGACGATCGGAGACGATAATCAAATCTGATGGCAAATGATGCGTTCCACCAATAACCTTTCGTAATTTACTTAAGAACCAAGTCCATGAACTGTCCGACTCTCCATCGCCAAATCCAAAAGCAATAGGATAAATCATCTCCTCCCCATCTTTGGCTGCAGCTACAAAAATCACTCCTTTATATTCACCTTTCAAATGGGTAGCATCAACAGCAATAACTGGTCTGATGTAAGATCGAAAACCCTCAATTGAGGATCCAAGTGCAACGAATGAATACAAGAACCGGTTGTTTTCATCCGTCCTAATTGCCGTTACTGTACCAGGGTTTGTTTCTTTTAACATATGAAAGTACCGAGGAAGCTGTTGAAATGACTCATCCGCTTTCCCATATGATAGTTTCTTTGCATATTGTAACGACCTCCAAGCTTTAGTGTACATAATCTGCACACCATATTGCTCCAACATATCTGCAATCAAAACTTGAGGGGTAATACTATCAAGTCCCACCTTTTTTTGATACAATGTTGCTATGACAACAGTCTTCACACTTCGCCTATGTGCCTCGAAAGCGTCCTGACAACATGTGTGTTCCGGTACATACTTGTATACATACCACATCGAACCACCATTTCTGCATCTTGCACGGACCTCAAAGCTGCAGGTTAAATCCTTGCATCCGGCCTCATATCGAACCGTGCACGAACGTCTAACCTTATGTTCAAATCTTGAATTAAGAACACTTTTTCCAACAGCCACATTCAATTCATGTTTACTATCAAAAAATGCACCTTGATATAATGTATCACGTTGGATGAAAGTCGACATAGCGGTTGAAGTAGTCTCAATTTCGCAGTCCTCTGTACCGGGAACAATCCAGTATGGTTGTGAAGGGTTGGTTTCAAATTGTGAACCAGAAAATCTAACTTCTGGATACTCCACATTCTCTCCATCATCATCATCATCTGCAGTTTCATCGTCATCATCTCCATTTTCTGATGTCTCATCACGATCATTATCTGTGTCCCGATCTTCATCATCACCATCATTTCTATCACAATCAATGTGGCACATTGGACTTTCTGTGGATGTAAATGCAGCGACAGAAGCTGAAACTTGATTACTACCGCTATAAGAAGCAAAACAATTTTGATATTCAGCCGTAGCTGGACTTACAAATCTATCGTCATCTCTCTCTACACGCCCTACGTCTTGTATTGGGGTGGTGGTATGTGGAGGGACAGTAGGACTGATAACTGCAGAATCTCTTATATTCTTATCAACATAAATCTCTCTATAATCAGCTTTGTTGTCCGAAATTACACCCCGGACACTAAGATCGGTCGTGATAGGTATCTTAACTACGGGCATTCCCCTAACTCCGAGTAAATAATACAAACGGATGTCCCATATTCTTCTATCAATGCCAGTCACTATGTAAACAAAGTCCACCAAACGAGATAAATTGACATTCGTCGGGGCCCCCATCATGAACGCCTCACCCCCAACGTAATTATTACCATTCCACTCTCCGTTGCATCTGATTATTATTGTCACTTCACTCATTTCTGTAAAATTGAAATAAATTAGTCTCATCCATACTCACATAATATTCAATAACCAATTGTTTTGTACGAAAAACAAAAAAAAAACTATATTTATTAAACGTTTCAAATGTAATTAAATTATTATCAAACATTGTATTACTTAAGGTTAATTCAATATTTTCTAAATATTATTTGCTAAATTAAATAAATGAAATCATAAACAAAATCGAGTTTTAATATACAATAAAACCCGCAACCGAGTTTTCAAGCCAAAACCAACCAAATCCATTAAAATCTAATTAAATCTTATCGTATATAACTCTAACTATATCAATACCAAACTTCCTCAACAAAAAAAAAATTGAAAAAAAAAATTATAAATCCCGGTTCGGGTTTTATGCCCGAACCGGGTTTTATGGGGGTATAAAACCCGAAACCGGGTTTTATGCCCCCATAAAACCCGGTCGGGGCATGAAACCCGAAACCGGGTTTTATGCCCCCACAAAACCCGAAACCGGGTTTTATGGGGGCATAAAACCCGGTTTCGGGTTTTATGCCCCGACCGGGTTTTATGGGGGCATAAAACCCGGTTTCGGGTTTTATGCCACCATAAAACCCGGTTCAACCCGCAACCGGGTTTTATGATGGCATAAAACCCGGTTCCGGGTTTTATGCCACCATAAAACCCGGTTCCGATACCAGAACTTTCGGGTTCTTTGATTTCCTTTAGTTTCTTGCAGATCACACTTATATATGATAAAATCACAACCATAAATCACTTTTAAGGCTTTCAACTAAGCAATATCAACAAAAAATTTCAAAAACAACCAACATCAATCACATACCTTTAAACTTGGAGAAAAATGTTGAATGTGAGAGTTGTTGTTAGAGAGAATGAAGCTTGATTGAATGTGTGTTTTTTGGGTTCAAAAATGTTGAATGGGTGCACAAACAATAATGATGAGAGAATCGAAAATGGGATGGAAAAGAAGAATTCTAAAACCGTAGGAAAAGAAGAAGAGTAGTGGTTATGGAGGCTTGAGGGTATTGTTGACATTTCATCTGAGTTTGGAAAGAATATTTGACTAAGGGGCAATTTGGGTAACTTGGGTATAGGAAGAAATTAGTTTGTTTGAGAGGCTAAAAACGAATTTTTGTAAATTGATTGTCAAAAACAATATTTTTGTTTTCTAATGGGTCAAACCTGAAATTGTCTCTTAAATTAAACCCAAAATAAATAATGTCACTTAATCATAATTTTATTAATAAAAAAAAATGGTTTGCTGTTAATTTCAAAGGATATTTTAAATATCCTTTGTGGAAAAAAAGTAAAAAATATTTAATTAGGTTAGGGCTCGTGGTCGCACGGGTTTGATATTCCCACTCGCACCAAGACGAATTTGATGGTTAAAAAGTGTGTAATTACGAATCTAGACCTGAAAAAAGCAAAAGCTAAAAAACAAAAGGAAAAGCACTTGTGAGTCGCATCGAAGCAGCCAAACAAAACCCAGAAACTGAAGCAACAGAGAAGAGGCCGTCGTTTTCGTCTCCAGTCTCATCAGCCTCCCTCCCTCCTTCCCTCCCTCGTCGCTATTATCTAAACATTATTTCACTTTTTCAACTCACTTCAGACATCACATACAAAACACGCACACACTCTCTCTCTCTCTCTCTCTCCAAGCATTAAATGCGAAGACACTGTCGCCACTGTCGAACCTTCAGGTCATCCTCTCTTTGACCGTTTTCATTTATAATTCACTGTCGCTTTTTTAGAACCTTCACGAGCTCAGTGTTCGGTTGTTTACTTCGATTGAGGTACTCTTTTGTTTTCATCTTCATTTTTTTAGATTTGATTTGATTTAAATTAAAAGCTGAAAACACATTATGATTTAAATCTTATTTTAAGCATCATGCGGTTTTGAGTGAATCGTCGTGACATCGTAAACCGGTTTGAAATGGAAGGTCGGATGAAGAAGTACCGACAAGTGAGTCCGGAGAGAGCCAAAGTGTGGATGGAGAAGTCGCCAAAGTATCACCAGTTGACTCGCAAAGTGCCGGTCGTTTACTATCTCTGTAGGAATCGCCAGCTCGAGCATCCTCACTTCATCGAAGTTCCGTTGTCGTCGCCGGACGGTCTTTACTTGAGAGGTAAATTGATTCACACAACCAAAAACGACGTCGTCTACTCAGTTGCTTGACTTTTTTCGTTTTTGTTTGGTGCAGATGTGATTGATAGACTTAACGTTTTGAGAGGCCGAGGGATGGCTTCTATGTATTCATGGTCTTGCAAGAGGTAATGCCATTAAAGCTATCAATTTGTTTTTTTGTTTTTTTAATTTTTTTTTTGAAAAAAAAAACTAAATAGAATATTGTGAATGACTTGTTTGGTTGCCGAGAAAATACAAGAAAATAGACATTTGCACTAAAAACTGAACAGAGCTTTTTTGAACTAATGCAGAAGCTATAAGAATGGATTTGTTTGGCATGATCTATGTGATGATGATCTGATTCTTCCTGCACATGGAAATGAATATGTTCTTAAAGGGTCTGAGCTCTTCGAAGAGTCTAATTCAGGTGACTTCATAGATAAATCCTTCTGGTTTTCTAGTTTCTATAAGCTAGTGGTTTATTAGAAGAAAAGAGATCTAAGATTTTGAAATTTTATCTACAGGCCGTTTCAGTCCTATTGTGACCACGAAAATTCAAAGCTTGAAACAGTTACCGGAACCAGCAGCGTCTTCTAGGAGTCAAGATGATTCTTCGTCCTCTTCGAGCATGAATGGGAAGGGAACTAAACATTCCCAAGATGATGACCTTTCGCCTCCGGTTCAGCGTCCGGGTTCTTCTGGGGTGTCTCCGGAGTCCACGGTTGGAAAGAATTCGTCTTGGGAAGGGTCTTTAAGCTTGACTGAGTATAAGGTTTATAAGAGTGATGGATTAGCGGATGCTTCGACTCAGACTGAGGAAAATGTGAACAAGCCTAAGACGAAAGAAACTTGTACTAGGGGTGTTTCTACTGATGATGGGTCAATAGAACCTGAATGCAATAGGAATTATCAAAAACTGAGAGAGAATTCGGAGATATGTGGGCATCCGATTTCAGTTTCAGTTTCGCCACCTGCATCTTCCTCCAGTGCATCGTCTTCTGGTGGGAAGACTGAAACTTTGGAATCCTTGATTAGAGCTGATGTTAATAAAATTAACAGTTTTAGAATTCTTGAAGAGGAAGAACTTCGAATGCCAAACAATGCGAGGCTCAAAGCTACAAATATGTTGATGCAATTGATCTCCTGTGGGTCAATATCGGTAAAAGATCACAGTTTTGGCCTCATTCCGACCTACCGGCCAAGGTTTTCCCATTCAAAATTTCCCTCTCCATTGTTCTCTACTTCGATAATGGTGGGAGAGCTTGATTGCTTGCCTGAGAATCCAAGGTTGATAGGCCTGAGATTGGAAGACAAAGAATATTTTAGTGGGAGCTTGATCGAGACAAAAATGCTCAAAGAAGAAGCAGATGAGCATAATGCACTGAAGCGTTCTTCTTCCTACAATGCCGACAGGTTAGACTTTTCGTATAAAATCAGTAGCGGTGAATTCAGTTCTACATTTACTCTTCCCATTGCATATTTAATTTCTACAAATAAAGGATCCATGAAGTTACATGATTTTCTTAGTAGTACTTGTCTAAGACTAATACTATGAGATGATTACTGTCTAACACGAACGATCACATGATTTAGGTTTATACAAAAATAAAGAGATGTGTATCAGGGCAGTGGAGAATACCTTGTTCAAACATATGACACGTTATTTAACCTGAAGTATTTTAAAATCTTGCCAACTGTTGCGGTTGACTATAATCTTCTCTTTCGAATATCCTAAATTTCTTGTGGCATCGCACTATTCATCAGTATATAGCATGCTGTTGTGGATCATCTTTCCTGAAAATACGCGTTTAGGACTTTTGATTATCAAAGTTTTGGTTGGATGGCTTGGGTAGTGGTAATCACTGATTTACATTAGCTAAGATTAGCAACCTTGATGAATTGTGGATTAGGCTCAAATATTAGGTGAACAAGTTTGTACTCTTGAAGACATCTAGAAGCCAATCTTATAAAGGCTACTTGAGCTTGGGTCAATAAAATTGGCTGCGCTTATCTAAGCTTTGAGAACCTAATACTCATTTGGGTAATTAATCCAATTAGAAGGGTGAATTTGTGCTTCTCACTGAGAGGAAGATACTATGGCATTGATCTTGATTAAGATGTTTTTCAAACTTATCAGAGAAGAGTTGTTTCTTGTACGAAAGATAAGATTGATGTTGTTTAAATCTCATAAAATGCAGTAATAGTTGTAATGGCGATGCTCGTGTTAGGATTTATCGGTGTGTGGGTTACCATTTACAAAATCAATTTTTTCTTTTCAATTTGTCCAAGGTGGTTATTGTGACCTTTAAAAATCTTGCATTGTTCTGTGGCATTTGTTCTCATCAATCATGATAGATGAAATCGAATAATTGCAGGACTAGTAAGCAGTTGGAGTCAGTTGATGATAAGGAAGATTCAAGTTCTGGACAGTCAAAATGCATTCCCCGCTCAATCAAGGCCTCACTAAGCAAGCAACCACGAAGTGAATCCATGAGATCTCCTATTTCTGACAAGCCAAGAAACTCCTCAGATGGAGTTGACAGCTCACAAAGTGTGGCCAGTAGCAAATCCAACTGTAGCAGTAAAAGAATCACTGAACCTGTTTCCAGTAAAAAACCATCGGAGAGGCTGGATTCATTCAGAGAAGAACAAGAAAAAGTGATCAAAATTGAAGAAAGTTAAGTGTCGATTCCTCTGTGTCATTCCAATTGATGCTCAATCAATTTTTCAAAAATTTTCAATGTTGCCTCATTTCTTAGGTTGAAATTTTAGTTTCATTTTCTTTCAACAGGCTTGCTTCAGGAGCTAGGGTTATAATCCAATCGAAAGCCCCTTGACCATAGTCCATGCACCGCAATGAAAATCTGGCAACGAAATATATTGTTTAGGGAAAAGCTAGTTCTTGTAAAATATTAAAGTTTGAGTTTGAATTAAAATGATGGTATATTTGTGAGGGGGACCATGGGACAATTTTGTACACCCTGGAAAGTTGAAAAAAGAGAAAGGAGAAAGGTAGAATCACTCATTTGCAAAGGGGATTGGAGTTCAGGTGCGTCCCTAGTGGCCGCACCAAATCCTGATCCTTGGGGTTGGAGTCAATTTTTTGGGCAGCTTTTATATATTCGTTTTGTGCATTTTGTGTTGTAACTACTGTTACAATACCAAGCAGTTGTGCTCTTTGTATTTTTTTTCTCTCCCAGAACAACATATGCAAAAGAGTAAAAAAACAGCAGATCGTGATGGATCATAGATGTTTGATAAGAGAAGTTTGCTGCTATTGGGGAGAACAGTATCCAAGGGTGAAAACTGCTAAAGTTGTACTGGAGCTGGACTGGTTCTGTTTCTGCTTCCTTGGACGCAAAATTCACTATGACCATTGACCATGTTTACCATTGCCATTGGATTCCTTCATCTGCTATACCTAGTTGAAAAATAAGGCGGGAGTCTAAGATCATAAATGATGGTTGACTTCCTCGAAAACAGAAAAGCACTTCTCTCAACGTGGAAAAAAGTTGCTTTTGTAAATCTATTTTATAAGTTGTCAAAAGTCTTTGTTTTTTCCTTATCATTGTGGTTTTCACAATCAACCAGCTCTGCATTTGGTGTCATTACTTATTTGTATGGACGTGCAGTTTAAGTTACATTATTATTATTATTATTTTTTATGAAATAACCTGACATTCATTCACAATACCCTACCAAAGTTGGAACAGAAGGAGGTACATTCATGGTAGCAACATTCCCTGGAAGCACACATAATATCTCCAGAGATGAGAAACTTGGTTGGTTGGATGGTATGTTAAACAGTTTCATACGTGAAAATGGTTTAAGTTACATTATTGGCCTTATCTATGAATCATCAAAAGAATTATATTCGGTATAACACTCATTGGGGAGAAAGTAATAGTCAAAGATTCCTCATTAATTTGTTTCATTTCTCCTTATAGTGTCACAACTTTCTACACCAATATTTGTATGACCATAACTTCCATCTTTGATCAAATATCTTCAATCAAATAAGTGTACCAACCTGTACGTATAAATGTGTTTTTAGGTACCAATATTTGTATGACCATGAATTCTATCTTCAATCAAATAAGTGTACCGACCTGAACGTCTAGATGAGTTTTTAGTTGGATATGTTGATATAGGATACTTCTATATGTATATAATACAAATGTAGAAGTATTCCAAATTAAAAATCACAAACATACATAAAATGTAATCAACATTGAATTATTTTAACTAAAATTGTTTAAAAAAAAGCTAAAAATTATAAAACTTTGTTAAAGAATGAAGATTTACCCGATAATTGACAGTGGAGTGTGGTTTTTGAGTTGAGTGGAAGTGGAGAGTAGAGACTGTGACAAGTATTTACGTAAGAGAGTGAAAAATAAAATGTAAAAAAGTGCCCGGAAATTTAGAGATTTTGATAAGGATTTACCTTTTATATTTTTCAACAAAATTATTATATTACCCTTAGAATGAAAACTACCGTTTTTAACCTTATTAATAGAAATAGTGATAATGATAACAGGATATATATGCTTTTAACCTATTTTATTATAATTATAAAACTGTCTTTAAAATTTAAAGCGACATTTTAACCTTATTGGAATATTATCATGTTATATTAAGTAACTTATTCTTTAAATTTAAAATTTTGATAAGATAAGTCTAAATTTTTCATTTTAGAAAAACATTGAGATATTTAAAAATTAATTGGATATTTTGAAAATAACAAGATATTTTATAGATATATTATGAATACTTTAGAAGATATTGAATATTATCCAGTATCTATATGATCAATTTAAAAATTTAAATAACATCGGGTGTCGTATCGATATTTAAGACGCTGTGTTGGAGATCCCTTTGCCCACAAATGGGTGAAAAACGAAGAGTCGAGGCAATGGGTTATGGGGTGTGGAAAAGCTAATTAGTAATTCCACGTGCGAGACAACTTTAATGATGCTCCCAAATTTAGCATCAGACACAGCTAAACAGAGAGAGAGAGAGAGAGAGAGGCAGAGAAGCCATAAATGAGATGTCTCCTCTAAAAATGTGATTTAAATTAAAATTAATTACCCTCTTGCTTTTGTGGGGTGGATGGGACACGGAAGTCTGTCTGGAAGACCGAGACTAATCTCTGGTTTTCATTAACTGTAGGAAACTTTTTTTTTTTTTAAAAAAAACTGTAGGAAACTTATACCTTAATCAGTTGTCAAACCCAATAAAATATTTACTTAAAAATATTTTATTATGTACCCCTTATTAATATTAATTAAGTATAATTAATTCATAGATTATACACAGAAGTTAAATTCAATATCTTTATTTATTGTCATTTAAATTAAATATTTGTTTATTGTACTCTTTACAGTATGGTCTTTAGATAATATAATTGTTTAACTAAAAATTAGATCTTTGTACTTTAATACAAATTACATTATTATGTGGGTTGGAAATGATCTATAATTATTATTTTGTCCTAACTGTTAACGTAACTAGCTTCGGAAAAAAAAGAAAAAGAAAAAATTTGTTAATGTAACTCGATTTTTCCATCATGAATATTTCATATTAGAACCAATTTAATATATATTTTTTATATTACCAGTATATTTATAACTACCGTAACCTCTTGATAAGGATTTTAACCTCTTGATAAGGATTTTAACGTATTATCAGAAACTTAACATTTTATTAAACTCTACTTCCTAATAGTAGAAAGAGAAAGTTGTACATTAAACGAGAGATTATCTTTTCATTAGAGTGATTTATGAGTAATTTATTTATATATATGCGAGTTAGAAAGCAATTATTCGCTGCTTATTGATATGGATATTCGAACCAACATGCTTGTAAGAAGCAGGTGGATGGGTTTGATCATCACGTTGAATCGTTTGGAAGTAACTTAATAGTTATTTTAAAGGATAACTACAAGACCATTTTTCGGAAAAAGGAGCATAATTGTGGCAGCCGTCAGGCTCTAACAGAGAGATAACAATTAAGATAAGCAGGATTGCGGCATTACACAGTGTGTATTATGCAATGTGTTCGTATGTTGTCACCGAACAAGTTCGAGGCAGGTGGTTGTGTGTTTGTTTTGGCCTTTTGGGTTTTGTGCAGTGCAGTTTCTGTCCCTACTACACTGGTTCACTGTCTTATAATTTTTTCCATTATCACAAGCCAACTTCATGTTCAAAATATGAACAAGAGGGAAAAGCTTTTAGAATTAGAAACATCAAAAATCGAGTATTACGTCTTATACAATGCTTTCTTGGAATTTCTTCAAATATTAGTAATGTTTGATGATTATTCTTATTTCATCCATGTAAAAACCCTTTTGTTGGTATAATTATTTATATTAAATTATGAGTTTTTTTGGCATCCGAATTTTAGGATTTCTATTTCTCAAGTAAATGATCTTGGATTTTGCAAAAAAAAAAAAAAATATTTTCACCTGATTGTTGATATGATTATTTATTTTAAATTTTGAGTTAGTATTTAGATTTTGGGATTTATGTTGACAATTGTTTGCATGTATAACTTCTATATTGTTATTTTCAAAAAAAAAAAAAAAAAAAAATTCTAGATTGTTGTTGTCCTAAAAAGTTATAATTCTTGTTTTGGTCTTCAAAAAGCTGATTCTTCCTCTGCTTAAATTTTAGATTATCTAATAATATTGACCTATTTCTTTCAATATCTTTAGATTGTAACAACTTTTAAGATTGGAACTCTGAGATTGGAGTTTTCATAAAAGGTATTTATTACAGTTTCAATTTTTGGTCTTATAATATTGTTCTATATCTCTTATATTTGTCTCAAGTGTATTAGAAATTAGTTAACTAAATTAATGATTTCATGCCAGTATTGGTTATTGATATATGTGTGTTATGAACTGTCAGTGGTTTTTTTTTTTGTTTTTTTTTCCTTTTTCTTTTTGTTGTTGTTAATATATATTTTTATGGTGTTAATTTTTTAACTAATTTGCTTACTGTTAAATAGACAAACTATATTCATATCTCATTTGTCAGATTATTTGGTCATAATTTTATATAATTATTTGGATAGCTGAATGTAACTCTCTCTATATATATCTGAGTCTTTAGGCGAAGTCAAATTGTTGTAGTTCAAAAACAGATTTAAAAGAGTAAGCTAAAAAGTATTTTATCTACCTAATCACTCTCCATATATGGTGCGTGAATTTTATACTTCAGCTTGGTGTATGTGTATTAAAATGGTGCAAAAGCTGAAAAAATTGCAGATGATGCTGGCCACAAATCGTCCCCTTTTCAGGTCATTTTGGATACATTGAATTACCAACTCCAATATATCATCCTAGCCATATAACTGTATAGAAGCAGATGTTGAGCTTATTATGCTAAAAATTGAAGAGCAGGTACATGATTACAAATATGCGTCTACACATACATACATCCCTGCTTCCGCAAAATCTTATTAACAATTTTGTGCCATTCTGCTGGATTCCTGTGCCTCGATTTAAGGTCTCTAGCATAACTCGAAAATGCCCCGTTGAAACTATGATGAAATCTCTGTGTCCGTATGCGTCTCTTTAAGCTCTTCAAATTTTTAATGCTTCACTGCGGGTTTTCTGTGGCTTAACTTAGTGCCTTCAACTCACACCTTAGCATGACTTGTAGACACTAGAGTGAAATCATTGTAAATTAAACTTGCGTCCGAGTTCTCTCCCCATCTCTTGTTGGTATCATGTTTGATTCTTAATGTTGGGTGTGTGGCATTTCTTTCTTACTTTCTGTCTGTATATTTTAGTTGTGCCATGTGACAATGCCATAAAGTTATAAGCGTAGAATATAAAGAATCGTTTTCATGCATTCATTGTAAGCGAAAAGAAGTTAAGACTACATTAATGTATTTATTTATTTATTTTTTGCTTCAAAAAGAAAAAAAAAGAACAAAACACTAAATAAGCAGAAGCATCCCAACTAGGTTGATAGCTCGCTCTAAAATCTTATAAAATAAATAATTAACTCTAATGTTGTACCGAACCTTAGCACATTATAATTTAGTTTGATTATGTCATATAATTTAAATAACAATTAAGTTTACTGTTTTATCATAGAAATCGTTTTGAAATGGAGGTACATAACGCATTTAGATCAATTGATGCAATTTTATTTGGACAAAATACCGAGACATTTTGATGAGCATCTCCGTTGATCGGTGCGACTCAAAGAAGGGTCAACGACAGTCTAATTTAGGAATTGATTTAATTTAGGATTTTGGTTTTATAAGTTTAATTAGGATTTATTTTTGTTATTTCCTATTTTGTTTCTTTTTATTAATTGAGAATTATTTCCTTCTAGGAATCTATTTCTTAAAGGAATTAATCATTTCCTTCTAGGAATTTATCTCCTTTAAGTATCAAGATTCTGGATTATGTTTCCTAAGAAGACTTATTTTATTTTAGTTCTTATTATATTTGATGTATTTCATTTTATTAATTAGATTATTTCCATTTAAGTTTTATTCCCTTAAGTATTAGAGTTCTATTTCCCAAGAATTTTTGTTTCTTAGGAAAAGTACGATTATTTTAGTAGGAATATATAAATTTGATGTAATGTTCGGTGTAGACATAGAGATGATAAAAATATCCGATCCAAACTCGAAAAAATCTTGTTGGTTTGGGTTGGGTTTGGAGCAGGAAAAAAACTGACTTTGGGGCGGGGGAAAGTTTTTTGCCCGACCCGACCGGAAAGCCGGTCGATAAATAACACATACACCCTAACTTGCCGTGAGTGCCTCTCTTCTCTTCTCTTCTCTTCCCCTCTCTCACTCATTCTCGTTTCTCCCCTTTGTTGAGCACCCAAGACCTAGTGGACAGCTCTCCCTCGCGCTTCTCTTGTACGCTTTTGCATTAAGGTTGTTGTATTTTACTATTAGATTTACTTGTCTTATGTTCTCATGTTCTTATGTTTTAATTTCCTTTTTGTTTCTCAGCAAGTTGCAGTGAAAAGTGAAGACAAAGCCTAAAGTTGGAAAAAAACGAAAAAGGTATTTTAAGTTTTGGTATTGATGAGTTCTACGATATTTGGCATCCGGGTGTTTGTGTTTTTGTTGGGTAAATGAGATTTTGATTGATTGAATGAATGAAGAGATATGTGTAGCGTGTAAAGCAGTGATTTTTGTATTAACAGAATGTGCCTTGTGTTCTCTGCTTCAAAGGATAAACGATTGTATTAATTGGTTAATTTCTGATTGTTTGTTTGTGAAAGCTGTCAGAAATTAATTGGTTAATTTCCTGATCGTGTAAACGATATTTGGCATCTGGGTGTTTGTGAATGATTTTTGTATTAACAGAACGTGAGAACTGCTTTATTTATCTAAATCCAAGTATAAAAGATTTTTTTTTTCTTTGGAATTAGATTGGATGCAAATAGATTCTGATGCGTTTGCATAATTTCTGTTTCTAAGTTTTTTCGTTTTCCTTTCAGTTTTCAGATTTTGAAACTCTGCCTTTGGTTTTATTGTTGTTTTGATTTAAATTTGCTTGTAGCTAGCTGTGTACGTATGTAGGTGGGGTTTGTTTAAATCTGTCTAATAAATGTTTGGTTGGTGTTGGGTTTCTTGGTGCAGGTGTGGAATATAAAGTTGTGTGTTCGTTTTGGTGTTTTTTTTGAATCATGGCGATGTTGAAGGACATCTTGCCTCCTGTTAAAGCAAACAATCCTGCCCTATATGATCATTCTAGTGATCCATGGTTTAAGAACCGCTATAGTTCTTCGTCTGAGGCGGAGCAATCCGTTGAGGTTAAGCATAAGCCTGTTCCTCCTTATTTGAAGCGGCAAGGTTTTGTTCCACGGAAGATTGAGGATTTTGGTGATGGGGGTGCGTTTCCGGAGATTCATTTAGCTCAGTACCCTCTTGACATGGGTAGGAATAGATCTGCTAAGCCCGGATCCAAGATTTTACCTGTGACTGTTGATGCTCATGGCAATGTTGCTTATGATGCGATTGTGAGGCAGAATGAGAATGCGAAGAAGATTGTTTACTCGCAACATAAGGATCTTATTCCGAAGATTTTGATGAATGATGAGCGGGAAGAAGATGATGAGGAGGAGGAGAGGCAGAGGGTGATTGATGAAACTATGCAGGAAACGAAAGCTGCACTTGAGAAGATTGTGAATGTGAAGTTGAGTGCAGCGCAGCCGAAGAATGTGCCTCAACAGTCTTCAGACTCGAAGTATGTTAAATATAAGCCGTCACAGCAATCGGCAGCCTTTAATTCTGGTGCTAAGGAGAGGATTATTAGAATGGTAGAGAAGCCTGTGGACCCACTTGAGCCACCAAAGTTTAAGCACAAGAGGGTTCCAAAGGCTTCTGGTTCTCCACCTGTACCAGTCATGCATTCCCCGCCTCGACCTGTGACTGTGAAAGATCAGCAGGATTGGAAAATACCTCCTTGTATATCGAATTGGAAAAATCCAAAGGGTTATACGATTCCCCTGGACAAGCGTCTTGCTGCTGATGGAAGAGGTCTGCAAGAAGTTCAGATTAATGACAACTTTGCTAAGCTGTCAGAGGCTCTCTATGTTGCTGAGCAAAAGGCTCGAGAAGCCGTTGCAATGAGATCAAAGGTACAGAAAGAGATGGTTATGAAGGAGAAGGAAAGGAAAGAGCAGGAACTGCGTGCTTTAGCTCAGAAAGCGCGTGCTGAGAGGAATGTGGCAGCTCCCCCAGCATCCATGCCAATCCCATCTGAGAAGAGTGCAATGAATATTGACGATACAAGAGGGGACTATGAGCGTGTGAGAGAAAAAGAGAAGGATATGCCAAAGGAATCAAGGGAGGAAAGGGAAGAGCGACTACAAAGGGAGAAAATTCGTGAAGAAAGACGTCGAGAGAGGGAGAGGGAGAGAAGGTTGGAGGCCAAGGATGCTGCTATGGGAAAGAAGAGTAAGATTACAAGAGACAGAGATCGTGATGTTAGTGAGAAAGTTGCTCTTGGCATGGCTTCAACCGGAGCAGCAAGAGGGGGTGAGGTTATGTATGACCAGAGACTGTTCAACCAGGAGAAAGGAATGGATTCAGGCTTCGCCATGGATGATCAGTACAATGTTTATGACAAGGGACTGTTCACTGCTCAGCCCACCCTTTCAACTCTGTATAGGCCCAAGAAAGATGCTGATTCTGACATGTATGGAAACGCTGATGAACAATTGGACAAAATTATGAAGACTGATCGCTTCAAGCCTGATAAGGGATTTGCTGGTAGTTCTGAGAGGTCTGGTCCAAGAGACAGACCACTTGAGTTTGAGAAGGAGGCTGAAGAAGCTGATCCATTTGGTCTGGATCAGTTCTTGACAGAGGTCAAGAAGGGTAAGAAAACAATGGACAAAATTGGTTCTGGAGGGACCATGAGAGCTAGTGCTGGATCTTCACTTCGAGATGATACTGGAGGTTCTGGTAGATCTCGCATAGGGTTTGAAAGGGGGCATTAATTATGTATCCTATAATTGTATTTTGTACTTTGCTTGCATGTGTGGAGGTACTGTAGTTTTTTTTTTTCTAAGTTATGGTTTTAAAACTGTTAATGCTTTGTATTCACATAAATGCTTTCTATGACATTTTTCCCTTTTTCTGTGCTTAAATGGATCAAATTCATTTCTGTTAAACAATTATTTTGCAGTTATTAACTTTGGTAATCCAATGGAGTTTGATCTGCATTAACCATTCTGTTAAGAGAGAGGATCTCAGTCTACATGCTTGTCTGAAGGATCTCTGCTAGATTTCTCCAACAGTTTTAATTTTGGTTGTGAACTTGAATTTTGGGTGTCTGCATTTATTTGCTAGACTTGAGTCTGAATCTCAGCTGCCTGACCAGAATTTGCCACACTTTTTGTTCTTTTTTGGTTTTTGGGTTTTGGGATCCATCTACGAAGATGATCTAGCCGTAAAGGGATTGAAGATGGGTGATATCTATTGATTTGCAGCTGGTTCAACATTTTATATAGAGAATGTAGCAGAAGGGCGGAGGCTTTGCATCATTTGCAGCATTGCATTGACTCATCGGAGAGCTTGGGCCTGGCACCTTTCCAGGTGCTTGATCAATTTCTTCCATTTACATGCATCTGAGCCTCTGTAAAAGGAGTGTAGCCTTGGATTAAAGATGAAATGCTTATGGTCTTAGTAATCGAGTTGTATTAAAAAATTAATTGTATTAGAAAGAGGAAAGTAATCTGACTCAAGAAAATTAAAGCAAAGAGTCTTTTAACCTCTCAAGGTAGCTAAAACAAAACCCAGGAGAGTTCTCTTGTTGCTATTGAAAAGACGAAGGTTTTTGTGAAGTTAAGGCAACCTTACATCGGCAGATAAGGTGATCTTGTTGACCTTCCTTGGAATAACACCTTAAGTCTCAGGACCTTCTTCTAAAAGCGTCACAACTGCTTAAATGTTTAGTATAGGTTTAATAGAACTACAAGCTAGAATTTAAGCTCTATTGTTTGGGCACTGAAAGAAACCCAAGTACTGAGTAGAAAAGTTTCATCAGCTAAGCCTTACATCCTACACTGCTTTGAGACGAAGACCACTGCTTACTTTGAAAATAAACATACTAACAACAGTAACAAGTAAATTCATGTGCAAAATTGGCTGACCATGGAAATGGACGGTGTAGGCCATCATATGTGCACTTTGTTATCCTATCAGTGCTGCTGATAACACGTTGCTCATATGATGGCCTAAATCATTTGTTTCATGGGTCGGAATATGTTACTCATCTGCGTGAGGTCTGTCCCAGAAAATGGTGCAGATATGGTGATATGGGGTAGCTACTGATGGTATTTTGCATTAAAGTGAATAGACGTTATTTTTGTAATAATTTTTTATCGAGATGACTAAACACTTGTGGTGTGTCCATCTTGGGGCAACCTTTTAGTGGTGCCGTGGTGGGGGTTGGATTTAGGAAACTGTCAGCTGGCTTATCCATATGAATTTCAATGTATAGTATATGTTAGTTTTCTCCGTGCTTGAAACTGCTTCTGCATTACAATGGCAAACCAATGTCAACTGGTGTTTAAGCCAAGTTCTGATTTCTTTGGCATAAGCCACTAAAACTGTTACTGTTGTGAGCTAGCAACCGTGAGAAAAAATTTCTTGAAATGATTACCTGAAATGGATGGTTAGTATAATTTAATTAGAACAATGTTGGTGAATAGGAAACAATTAATGCAATTTTGAAGAGGTAAAGAGAGAAAAAGACATGTTATGGTATGAAATCTCCTGTTTGCAGCTTGATGTGTGATTTTCCAGAACTTAATACTGTTTAAAATAGTAAGTGGGAAGTACTTCTAATCTTGCTAATCTATCGACACCTTGTACTTCCATCCAAAAGCTCTGGCTACCTTTACTCTCCCTGCTTCTAAAAGGCTATGAAGATTCAGTTACCATCTTTGACTCCTTGCATAATACTTATGCCATAGGCCCTTGCTAGCATACAAAACATTAGACTTGGATGCAGAATCTTCTGTGTATAGAAATCTTTCTGTTCTTATTAGCGTTATACCTGCCTCATTTATGAGAAAGTTTAATAGGAAGGGACCATGTCACCTGAAAGTTTTTCATGCCATTTACATATCTGTGCATGAACTTATATTTAAAGTTTTCACTGTAATCACAAGTTTTTCATAAGGGACTTGTACATAGGACTTTACAGTAGTTTTGTACTAATCGTTGTGATGAAATGCTTTTGATGAATAAATCCGTGGAATATCCTTGGCCAAATCATCTAGTCTTATTTTATCCGTACTGATCAAATGAATAGGGCCAAGAAACGTTGAATTGCTTAAAACGTTTGCTGTGGAAGAATCAGAGAAAGCAGCAACAAAGGCCCAAGTTGATGATGACAAGGAATTGTGATAATTTTTAAGGTAGACAACAGAATCTCATGATGATGGTTTCATGGTTGTGGCATAAATTTATGTTGTTAAAGATAAATTACAAAACGTTTGAGGAAATAAATTTTGTTTATATGTTGTTTGATAGTTAAGATAAATTATCTGGTGTAGGTGTGGTGCTTCCCAGTGATACTGGGATTGCAGTGGCCCATTACAGAACATAAAATTATATTTATTTTCAACATCTCAGCTCTGGTACATGAACTGGTGGGGATTACAGCGAATGTGATCAAAGATGTTTTTGTAGTCATCTTGTGATCAGCATTTTGTTAAATCTAGCGGATAGCTCCTATATACACAGGCAGAGAACTTAATTTTTTGTAAAGGACCACTTTATTACGAGTCTCACTTGTGGTTGCTTTAAGACTTTTGTAGAGGAGTTGGGTTGTCTTAGTAGAGTGTAGGCAATCCAACCTTGATGGTTATCTGACTTGGTGTCACGAGTTTTGGTTTTGGGAAAACAAAAAAAAAATTGTTCACGTAAGTCAATTCTTACATCTTGAATATTTCAGATTGGAACCAATTTAATAATTATTTTTAATGATAACTAAATGACCATTTTTGGGGAGGAGGAGCATAATCGTGGGGCAGCCAGTCGGGTTCTAACAGAGAAGTAATAATTAAGATAAGCAGGGTTGCAGCATCACACGGTATGTATTATGCAATGTGTTGGTATGTTGTCACGTAACAAGTTCGAGGTGCGAGCGTTGTGTCATGTGTGTCTGTTTTGGCCTCTTGGGTTTTGTGCTTTGCAGCTTCTGTCCCTCCTACATTGGTTCACTTTCTTAACCCACATTAATGCAGAGTTTCGTATCAAATTTGTCAACCTATAATTTTTTCATTATCACAAGCCAACTCCATGTTCAAAATGCGAACACGAGGGAAAAGCTTTTAGAATTAGAAACATCTCTAAGTTTCTTCACTACCTTCAGTAGCTTCTGGAATTAGAAACATCAAAAATCAAGTATTACGCCTTTTTTCCCCTGAGTTTGTCGACATGTAACGTTGCAAATTTGAATAGAAAGCAACACATTTATTGCTAGTGACCAACTCATAAATTTTTATTTGGAGGAATTACTCATAATAAAAAAGAATATAAAATGGGTTAAAGTGTAAAAATTGCAAAATTTAAAGCTAGATTCTATTTTCTTTTCTATTAAAGAAAACTATACACACACAAAAAAAAAAAAAAAAAAAAAAAGAAGTGAGGGAATGGCCCATGGTCCTTAATAGTCCCCCTCCCTCCCTTTCTCACTCCGTTCTTAATTCTTTATTAAGTAATTATACACTCCATTTTTATTTAGTATGAGAGTTTGTATACAAAAAATAAAATGTGAAAATTTCAATGTGTCATGAAAGAGAGCAAATTTTGAGTGCGTTGAGTGCTTCTGACCATTCATATGTTGATACGTAATACATGTGTTAGCTTTTAAATGAGAGAAATAAAAAAAAAAAAAGATACTTGAACAAAAAAAATTATGGAAAAAGAGCTGACACATATATTTTGTATAAACTTGTGACTTAGTGAGTGGTCAAGTGCACCACTCAGCTGGTGCACCTAAGGTTTTCTTCGTAAGAAATCTATAATGTAGTCTTTTAGTGTCTTATTATCAATTTGAAAAAACAAAACAGTAGAACCCTATAATATAGTCTTGTAGTGTCTCATTATCAATTTGAAAAAGCAAAACAACAAAAACGAATAAAATCAAATTTGAACATACACTTAATTTCTTACCTCTTCAAAGAATAGAAGTTTCATTTTCATTTAAATTTAAAAAGTTACAAATATTGCTTAACCTTTACCCTAGTCTCTAAGGTTGTAGCCATAGGTTACATAAACCTAAATAAGAAAGTTAAGAAAATAAACTAAAAATGTTAATATTAGTAGATTCTTAACTAAAAAAGTTAAGAATCAAATTTAGTTTTTGGTGAGATTGTTACTTTTGAGAGTTTATTGATTGTATCAATCATAGCCTTAGTGTGTTCCTAGATTTTATCAGATATCAATCACTTTGAAATTAAAGATGCTTTTGTTAGAGGCTCGTGTATACTGGGTTCCTCCATCAATCAGTTCAAAGCTTGCTTTCTGTTCATTATTAATTCACAAGTATTAATAAATACATTCATACTACTGTATTTCATATTTTAGAAACTAGTGGTAAATTAACAAAATCAAAACAAACTTTCTAACTCATTTTGCAGATATCTGTGCATTATTGTTAAAAAAAAAACGTAGTCCATAACATGCAAAGAATACATTGTTCGATTATGCCTTAGCTAACCAAATGGGCTCAAGCCTAAATTATTTGAGTAGAGTCCAATCTCAAAGCCCAGTCAAACACTAATACATAAACACCAACATGGTTACTGGATTGAATGAAAATTTACGTGGAACAAGAGATTGTGTCTGATAATCTCAATTCTTCCTATAAACCAATCAATTTCTTGTATTCTAGAGCAGTTTTTTATGCTCATATTTAACATATTCTCATATTTTTAGAAAATACCACTTCCACACACTACCTTTTAGTACGAGTGGTTAAATATTCATTTTGCCCTTCAGAGGTCAAAGGTTCAAGTCTTACCCTTATCCTTTAAATTATAAGGTGTGAGTTGTGAGTCCGCTCTTGATAGAAATTGCCTTCTCCTCGGTTGTAGAAGTAATCATCTGAACCATGTTATTAGTGATCTGGTTGTGGAGTAATCATCTGGACTGTATTATCAGTGATCTATCTCGATAGGTTTCGACAGTCATTTAATCCGAAAAACGTCAGTGTAAAAAAAAAAGAATAATAATAATAAAATTCTAGTTTGAGTGCAGTTGACTTGAACATAGGTAACTTGGGATATTACCAAGTTGAATGAAGACTCACTATAACCAAGAATACCCTATTGAGTGATGTTTTGACAGATTTTCATCATCTTATGTTTTGTTCTTCTGTTTGATTAGTGTCTATTCCTTGTTTTCAGCACTTTTGATTATCAGATGTACTGCTCTTTTCATTTGTAATTATGTTCAATATGTTCAACAAAATTTTCAAACACTTGAAACAATAATGAAAGAAGAAAAGAATTGAATGAATTTGACAGTAACAAAATATTCTTGGATTCAATTACTCTATGATCACAAGTTGTACTTGCACTGCTTCATTTTTCTCGATTAACCATGTGTACATACAAAGATACCTTTGAAAAAGACTAACTATAGATGGAAGCAGAAATTCTGATTTCTTGACTCATGGAAGTTGTTTATCCACCGCAGTTTAGGTTCGTTAGTTTTGTGCCAATCATGTAAAGAATGGTTGATCAATTTGAAAGCTTTTGTTAACCTGCAGTCATTGCACCATCTCAGCAGCCATCCCAGATGAGCACGAAGTAGCATGGTCTCCTCGTGTCTGTCTCGTATTGTAGGACTTGCAGCTGAGGCATTTGTGAGCTATAATGTGGAACTGAACTTGGGAGTTTGCCCCACAATCGTTGCAAAGAATCCATACCTGAAAACAAAGTAAGCAGAGCTAGAAAGGTATTTTATGATTTGGTCAGAATGGTTGATCAAGAATAATGCATTATGCATAAGTGACTTACCCTCTTGTTTTGGTACATTTCAGGCATCGGAGTTGATGCAATCTGGAGCAGAATTTACACAATGAATGTTAGGGCGTGAAGCAGGTTAAGAAGATACAAAGACAGATTTTCCTTTTGATAAGAAATATAAAACCGTTTAAGTACCTCTTGATCGATCCTTGACCACAATTTGGACATGTCACATATGGACTTGGAGCAAACAGGACATGAGTAACTGCAAGATTACAAGCTTGTGAGACCTTGGCAACAGACAGCAACTTCAGAAATGGATTCAATATGAACGTGCAATCAATTGCATCGCATAGTTATTAGTAATCAGAAAAGGAGCAAGATTAATAATGCTTACCGGTAATGCATCTCCATTTCTTTCAAACATCCCAAATGAATAGTGTGTCCACAATGTAAGACAGTGATATCTTTCATAGTGTCAAACAGAAACTGCATATTGGAATTGAAGAAATTATGTCAGTGAAAATGGACTACTGTTTCTACCAACACTTTACTTGAGAATTGAATTCGAGTGGATGCTTTGACTTACCTCAAAGCAAATCGGGCAATTGTGGTGCATTGCTCTTTCTACACAACGATGTGCATCTTTCATTAGCTTCGAATAGCAACATCCTGAAGCACAAATAGCAAAAATCTTGAAAACTTAATTCAAGAATCATTGAGAAAGGAGAAAAAGGAAAATATTATTGGACCATGTCCAACCAAGGAATAGGCTTATTTCACTTACCACATGATTTACAGTGAAAGAAATTCTCTTTCCCTCCAGTTCTGTAAAACAAGTCACAAGGGGGATGAGTTGCATTGAATATCAAGTTGAAATGCAATTTGATAGCCTAACTTAGTGATGAATATAATCATAAAAAATTTGTAGAACCGAAGAACAGGTTTTTATCTAGGCATTATCTGGAAGAATCGATAACCATGAGAAATTCTAAGAGGGTTGTTATTAATTCCTATTAGCAGATTAAAGCTGAAGAATGTAGCATTAGGCTGAGAATCTCACCTGCAGATTCCACATTCATCACAATGATATTGATTTTTTGATACCTGAAATCAGTTACCAGTTTAGTACATCAGTACAAAAAGGTAGCGAACAGGGAGTTATGAGAAAACTAGTTAGTACATAGCTTGAAACTCACATCATCATCAAAGAATTTGCATTTTGCGCAGAAGTACTTCCCCATGCAAACTCCACAGTTTATACAATTCTGTTGGACCTGATACACATCACAATACAAGCATGTAAAATCTCAGATGTAGTTTACTTTTTGAAAATACTTCTCTCTAAATTATAAACTGATCTATTATAATTTCATGTTTAACAGACTTACATCTTGTTCTGTGTCACAAAAGGAGCAGATGACCTGAGAGTCATTAAAAAAAAAAAGCAAAAATATAATTAGAAACCTGTAACAAAGCCAGAAAAAATTTGTACAACATTAAATCAAATTAAATCTTATCCCCCCAAAAAATGATTGATTGACTTGCTCAAGAACAGTTGGTCATTACCATTCAAGACATGATACACTAACATCAATTTGGTTTAACCAAAGTACAAAAGAATGGACAACTTGTAACTGCTAAGACTTTTTCAAAATTTGTCTTATTCTCAACTGGTCCAGAGTTTATCATGTAACCTTTTCCAAATATCTTTGTCTTCACAAAGAGAGCCCAAGATTCTCACAAATCACAAATTGAGATGCAAAGAGTTTATCATGTAACCTTTTCCAAATATCTTTGTCTTCACAAAGAGAGCCCAAGATTCTCACAAATCACAAATTGAGATGCAAAGAAGGTGAAAAAGTGGGGAGAAGGGCAAAAATCACAAAAAGAAGAAAAAAGACTCATTTTGACAACCATATACATAGCCACCAACACCACGTCATTGTTTTTGTATCTCCATGAACTAGAAAAAATTGCCAAGCAAAGCAGTAATATGAATCATGATCCCAACAGCTGTTGCATCAAATGCCAATCAGGAATACTAAACATGAATTGAGAACAAATTTAAGCTAAAAAAATATGCAGACCTTTTGGATTTCATGGCGCGGGATATCATGTCGATCAATAGGATTGGTTTCCAGTGAATTCTGTCCATACAAAATGAAAAACGAAAAACAATTAGTATCAAAGAAAGGAAACATCTGTGTAGACAAGGTAATTTAATAAACTGAATTCGATTATCTATACCTTGACTTCATTGTGGCAATGCCTGCAATCATAGATTTCACCACAACAAGGTGCTCTAATCCTGCATCTCCTCCTATAGTGTGAGCACCTATCTCACATACCAAATTCAACATTATTAAAAAACATTTCACAAACCCATAACAACCCACAAAATCTAAACTTACAAAAAAATAAAAAATAAAAAATAACCCAATCCAAGTTTTAAAAAAATGAAAAACCTACCCATAATACCCAGATCCAAGTTCCATCAAAGACACAGTTTCTTCATCAAAATTAACATTCTCCGACTCATGAACCGACCCCATCTCTTCAAATTCACAACTTTTTCCCTCTCTCTTCCTCCACAATCTGGAACACAAAAACATGAAACCAAAAAAAAAAAAAAAAAAAACAGAAAACTACTCCAATAACCAAACAACAAATCCAACCAAAAGCAAAAAGAAGAAAAGAAACCAAACCCACATGAGAAATGGTGTAGCTAAAACAATGAAGCATTGTTAGAAGCAAAAAAAAAAAAACAACAAGTATTTATATGATTTTTTTTTTTTTTGTAAGATTAACGAGCTGACTCAGATACACGCAAGGCCACAGCTTGCCCGATAATTAATCTCACACAGCTATACAAAATATCAACTTAAAAAAAAACCAATATTTTCTACTACCATAAATGACAACAAATCCTATCTTTAAATGGGTTTTTTCCCCCTGCCATTTTTGGGCGTTGTACGCGCCCGAAAATGTTGCTGTGTCGAAGCTGAGTCAACGAGGCACAGACAGTGAGTTACAGCCGAGTTGGCAAGTGGAGAGTTAAAAGCTGAGTTTTCTTTTATTGTAGGTGGCGGGAAATCAACGTCTCCTAAGAGTTTGTACATTGAAAGTAGAATCTAGGACATGTTGGTTTGCTATAACCGACTTTAACGGTAAGGTTAGTTTGGGGATCATATAATGTTTGATAAGAACGGGGTTCCCAGTCCCACCTGCGACAATACAGCTCCGTTATGCACGCTCAGGTTATCAAAAGCTTATGCAAAATACAAATGCAAATGCATATTTTTATATCATACTTTTTTTTAAGGGATTTTTATATCATACTTATTATAATTTTTTTAAATTATTTAAATTTATGTGTTGAATTTATTAATGTATTAAATAAATAATTATAATTTTTCTTACTTCACTTTTGCATGTTTAATATGTGCTCTTAAAGTGTATTGATGAATTTATTTTTACTTTCTAAATAAACAGTATGATCTCAATATAATATATTGCAACAATAATAATGATTAAATTGCAAAGATGTTGAAATACATACCTTTCAAATGCAATAGGATCAAGAGAACTCTGATAAGCAATCACAATAAAAGAAATTAAACTTAATCATAATGTAAGAGGTTAGAAAAAATTAATTGTATTTTTATTTATTTAATGAGAAAAAGAAGAAGAAGAAGTCTTCAACCTTCTATCTAGCATCCCCATTTATGTTTTTAATAACATATATGTATCTTTTTGCCATAAATTATAAGAGCAGTTATAATTGATGTCAACTGCTATGACAGTTGATCATCATTATCCACTATCAAATTTGAAATTAAATAGTGGATATTGGATATTCAATTATGTATACTGAATAAAATCTTATCTAAATTCTAAGGCTCAATTATTCATTTTGGATAGACTTTTGTAATTTTCAACATGTATATATTTAGAGAATTTATTATATATATTGATAAATTTAAATATTTTAAAAATTAAGTTAGATATTATGAAATACATTTGATGATTCTTCTTAGTTCTTATCGAATGATTTTGAAGATTTTAGCTTAAAAGATTAAAGATTTTAAGAAATCATAGATGAAAAATTGTTCCAAAAAAATTATAAATAAAAAATTGATCAATTCTAAAATTATATGAATGAATTATATTCAAAAATTCAAATCATATTTTGAAAACGATAACATCATTAAGTAAAAGTGTAGTTAATTTTAAATATTAATTGAAAATGAAAACCAGCTGTTATAGAATTGTAGTGAATTGTAATTAGTAATTAAAGATTGAAATTACTGTCATTAGATATTGCATACTATCATTGACTTGATTTTTTATCTTCAAATAAGAATAGCAAGAGCAACAACGAAAACTGGAATTTGCGATTTGCCGGATGAGCACTGGAAGGTGAACGGCACGTGCGGTGGAAACGCGTGGAGTGTGGCAAAAACAACTGTACCGCCGGATTTGAATAAACAGTGGTTTGCGTCCTCGTAGGGTTTGGCTTTTACGGACAAAAAAATCGTTTTTTATTACAAACAAAAATAGTGAAATTGGGATTGGATAAGATC